>NIPM01000404.1:33771-150843 GCA_002738285.1 Holacanthella duospinosa | reverse complement strand
CCCTCGAACACTCTACTAGGGACTACACTACAAATGTTCCATGAAAAGTCATGGAAATGCACGAGAAGAAATGTTAGGGAATTCGAAGTGCGTAACAGTGACGTCACTCCCAGACAATTTTATTCTCAAAGCCATGTCTATGTTGTACCGCCACCTTCTGGAATCCGTATACTATAGCGGGTATACTATAGCGGTAACCTAGAACAAATGATTTCGGCGGTTTTCAGAGACCACACAAGCGGGGAAATAGAAATTATTATTAAAAAGAAAGATACGAATTATACTAAAATTACGAAAGTTACGCAAAGAAGTTAGCNCTCGCGACAGGTTTTAACATGTTTGAACTTAATACTTAGGGTCTTCCATCCCAACAATGATCCAAGACTTACGGGGTTTATCAATAATAATAAATTTTGAGGTCTTAGGGTGTTAGCGTGTCTGGCTCAGTTATACTGTAACCTGTGGAGGGACAACTTAGGGTCTTAGGGTCAAAGGCTCTTAGGCTGAAAGGCTCTTAGGGTGAAAGGGTCTTAGGGTCAAAGGCTCTTGTGGTGAAAGGGTCTTAGGGTCTTAGGGTCAAAGGCTCTTAGGGTGAAAGGCTCTTAAAGTCAAAGGGTCTTAGGGTCTTAGGGTCAAAGGCTCTTAGGGTGAAAGGCTCTTAAAGTCAAAGGGTCTTAGGGCGAACAAAAATAGATTTTGGCCGCCATTTTGTATGCGAAATCACCCTCGAACACTCTACTAGGGACTACACTACAAATGTTCCATGAAAAGTCATGGAAATGCACGAGAAGAAATGTTAGGGAATTCGAAGTGCGTAACAGTGACGTCACTCCCAGACAATTTTATTCTCAAAGCCATGTCTATGTTGTACCGCCACCTTATTATTAAAAATAATTATTAGAAATAGAAATTATTATTAAAAAGAAAGATACGAATTATACTAAAATTACGAAAGTTACGCAAAGAAGTTAGCAAAAAAGCCTCAAACGCCCTTCCGAGTCAGAAGAGAGTACTTCAGCCTCCAAACTACCCAAAATATTAGAAATGAACTCTTCACCAATAATGAGTATCCTTGAAAAAATTAGTAAGAATGTTGAAAATAACAATTCCAAATTAGACCATGTCATGAATAAACTGAGCACGTTGGAGTCACAAATCCATCATCTTAACACACAAATCACAAAAATTGAATAAAGGATGTCTCATCTTGAGCACCTAGGGAAAAATCACACAGTAGAAATGGATCAACTTAAATCAAACCTAACGAATCATCAAGATAAAATGAATCGATTATCCCTCAATGTCAACCAGCTCACTGATGAAATCAGAAGAAACAACCTCATAATTTTCGGACTTAACGATGACCACACCAGCCCAGAAAGTGACAAGCAGATGGTTTCCAAATTCTTAAACGACAAAACAGGGAAACAAATTCACATTAGCAACGTGTTCAGGCTTGGTAAACCAGTACTTGGGAAAAAACGTGCAATTAAAATCACCATAGATAACGAAGACACGAAAAAGGAGCTACTCGATCTAGGGAGGTCAATCAATCCAAACTTCGACAGAAACCTGATCTCCATCAAACCAGATTATTCCAAAGCAACAAGAGAAGCAAATTATCAAAAATATCTTCTTTCTCAAAATAGGCCAAACCTTGATAATACAGTAGAAAACATCTGACTATCAGTGATAAAATATATCAAACCAAAAGATACAACAACAACCCGTAACACACATATTAATCCTAATCTAAAAATACTATACTATAACGTGGCTTGACTCTCTAGACACAAAACCGAATTCTGGAATGATTTTTATCTACTTGAACCTTCTTTTTTTTGCTTTTCAGAAACATGGTACATGAACGAATGGAGGGGAGACTAACAGTGCAATATTCCACCCACACCATACAGGCAACAAAAGGCCCTAAAGTCAGACCCAGTGGTGGACTTATTTTCGGCTGGAAACGAGGAATTGATGCACATATAATCTCCCAGAGTCATAACTACATCACACTTCATGATGTCAATTCCAAAATGTATATTTTCCTGGTATACATGTCACCCGCTTGCGATACCTCTCAAATATTACCAAAACTGTTCGATGAGATCAAAACACTGACAGACAATGGGAAACAGGTGATCCTGATGGGTGACCTTAACGCTAGGATAGGCAAATTTAACACCTTACCCACTGAAAGGGCAACGAGAGACAGCACACTGAACAGTAGAGGCAAGTTACTTATAAATATATTGCACAAATCCAACTTAGCTATAGGAAATGGTAACTTAGTAGGTGATTATACAGGCGAGTTCACTTTTTGCAATTATAACGGCACTAGCACAATTGACCTAATGTTCCACTCTTACAACCTTTCACACTTAATATCTTCCTTCCAAATTCTTACACACGTTGACCACTCTGATCACTTCCCAATCCTTACTTCAATTAACCAAACTCCCACTAATAAAGCAATTTTACCATCTCGGACTCCTATAATATTGCTCCCAAAATGTGTCCAAACAATCCACAATCTGAAAAACTCAATCGAAGAGATGCTTCTCAACAAAATTTCAACAAAATCAACGGACGACTTAAATAAGATTTTACAAAATACCATTTTCAATTCACTCTACAAGTATCATTTAATAAAACTACCCTCTCTAAATAGAAACTCACCATGGTTTGACTCGAATTGTAGACAAGCACAGCGGAAGAAAAATGCAGCCCTTAAATCACTGAGGGATAGCGAAAGAACAAATCGCACTTCAGCTCAACTATACCACCAAAGCAAACAAGAGTACAAAACCTTGATCAAGAAGAAAAAAGAAATATACGCGCAAATTCAAGAATCTAAATTCCACAATCATACAGATGGAAAAACCTTTTGGGCATCCTACAAGGAACTCAACGCTTTAAAATCCAAGAAGTGTAACACAGTCACCAAGGAGAAATGGTATAATCATTATAAGGAAGTATTCGACCCAACTGGCGAGTATATTTCCACAAACATCTCAATCCCATCTAGCTTTAAACCTTCTCAATTGGACTCTGACTTCACACCATTCGAAGTAGTCATGGCCATCAAATCACTAAAACTGAAAAAAGCACCCGGACCCGACAAAATTCCAAACGAGATATGGAAACTAAGGACGCCTCTGCTTATTGTGACACTATGTACACTTTTCCAACTTACATACGACACAGGAACATCCGCTGCCTCTTGGTGCCACTCGGTGATATCACCAATACTCAAGAAAGGAAACCCTCAAATTCTGTCGAACTACAGACCAATATCCCTGCTAAATACAATCGAGAAACTGTACTCCACAATTCTAAACTCCAGACTAACAGCTTGGATTAAAAGAAATGACAAGATCTCACAACTACAAGCCGGATTTCAAAAAGGGAAAAGTGCCCTAGATCATATCTTTGTATTAAACACTATGATACAGAAACAAATCTCAAAAAATCGGAAACTTTACGCCTGTTTTATCGACTTAACTCAAGCCTTTGACACTCCAAATCATCTGCTGCTATGGAAATTATTGCACACAGTTGGAATTTCCACAAAATTCATCCGAACTATAGCAAATATTTACAATCAAGCGTACACTAGAATAAAGACCACAGATGGCCTTACTGAAAAAATAAAAATTACAAAAGGAGTTCTACAAGGTGAACCACTTAGTCCAACACTATTCAATCTATTTATCAATGAGATTGTCAAAGCGGTAGCTAAGCCACTAACCTCAGGAATATTTCTCATGGACACTCAGGTTCACATTCTGCTATACGCAGACGATATGGTTCTAGTTGCCCCAACTATGGAGTCACTCCAAGAAAAAATCAACTCAGTCAGGCACTTTTTGGAACAAAGAGCACTTAAAGCGAATTTATCAAAAACAATAGTTGTAATATTTAGTAAAGGAGGAAGGCTGAGGAAAAAGGAGAAGTTTTGTTGGGGAACCGAAAACATCGAACAAGTTAGAACCTATGCATATCTTGGAGTCCCATTCCACTCTACAGGAACTTTTCATCTCACAGCGTCCCATTTCATCAACAAAGGTGTTGCAGCAACAGGAGCAATACTATCTACTATCCAAAAAACAAAAAAATTCCACTTCAATAGTACATGTCTTCTATTTCAATCTATTATACAATCAAATTCCCTATTCGCAACCGCAATCTGGAGTCTAAATTCTGGAAACGAAATGGAAAAAGTGCAGCAATACTTTTTCAAAAAAGTCTTGAAGTTACCTAGAACTACACCTAAATACTTCGTCAGACTTGAAACCGGTCAACCACACATCATTTATCAAATAGCAAAACTAACCATCTCCCTGCTACTAAAAATCCTTAAATCAAATCCTGATTCCCTACTAATGAAGGCATTCCTCGAACAAAAAAAAAATATCTACAGTACCTCATATAAAACCTGACCACTGCTGGTACTTACAACTTGTATCCCTATTTGCAGAAACAAAGCTAAAAAATATTTTACCAAATCTTACTGCACCCGTTCTTTCAAATTATAGGAATTCTCTGCTCAATGATAAGCGAGAGGGTCTGCATGCTGGTGACATCCGTAGGAAGGGAAACTCCAAGTCCATACCGCATTATCACAAACTAAAAACAAATTTAGGAACCGAACCGCACTTAACAGAAGTCCTCCCTCACCATCTCGTCACGTGTATCACCCAATATAGACTTAACTTTTCAATCATCCACCACAAGGGGAATTGGATTAACCTAGGGGCATTTGAGATAAAGTATTGCTCGTTATGAGGCGAAGCATCTTCTTATTCACATCTTCTTTACTGTACTGCAACAAAACATTTAAGAATAAGATACCTTAATTTTAATTCTAAGATATTAGATTTAAGTTTTAATTTAAATAATTTAAAAAAATGGGACAATTTTTATTACTTCATTTGTGAATCACTTAAACTCAAGACATAGTACCAAACAATCTGTAAGATAAATCAACCACTCCCTCTAAAATCAAATTGGTGGACACGCCCGCGAGGCAATATCCGAATAAACCACTACTTATATATTAAAAAGAAAGATACGAATTATACTAAAATTACGAAAGTTACGAATACTACAGACGTAGTTTACGATTTCCGTATACTACATGTAGTATACGTACACTACAATGACGTAGTATACAGTTGGCCAACCCTGCTTCAAACCTAAGAAAACCTAACAGAAACCTTAAAAAAACATAAATAAAAACTTAAAGACCTTAAAAAACCTAAAATAAAATTAAAAACAAAACTTAGAAATTGGCATACCTTCAAACATTAAAAACCTTCAAACCTAAAAAACCTAAAAAAAAAATTAGCCAAGAACTAACAAACCTTAAAAAAACCTAAAGAACTGAAAAGAAATTTCAGAATGGATTTCGTTGGTTACGTAGATAGCTGATTCTTTGTACAAATGAAATCTGATTTTAAATTGAACCGAATCATATTCTTCCAATGGATTACTCCGGTCTTTCAGAAGTCTTAATGGTAGAGTAAAGACTCGCTTCCTTCTTACTAATCTGTTCTCCAAAATATACAGACGATTTAAACTAATTTTATCTATTTTTTAACAAAGCACACTAGTCCAAATAATACTACTAAACCTTACTTGGAAAATCCTAAGTAAACTTTGTTTTTGAGTACAAAGTCATACTTAGGTTTTGATTCTTAATACAAATCTGAATCCAAGGTACGACTTCTCAAATACTTAAGTACGACTTGTTACTTCAGTATCAGCTTGAACTTGAACATTAATTTTTAATATAAATTTTTCTAATCAAATCACATACTCTTACTTAAGTACGGTTTATTAATATGGCAGTAAGTATCACCAATTAGTGTTGCTTCGCTGCGATTATGCAATTGCATAGAAACGGCGTCCTTGTTGATGATTGATGAGTATATTTTGCTGAATGAGGACTGGTGAAATCCACCCAGTTGTACAAGCTGATATTTACGATTCATCATTAATTATACTTTTCAAATAGAAAGGTAAACTGGGAAAATATTAACTCTTCATTTACCTTAAATTAGGTGACATGGTTCAAAAAGCAAAACCCAAATATTGGTTTAACTATAATTTGCTACGATGAAGAGCGAAACTTAAATACAGTCCCAAGTGAGGAAGGATGCTGCTCCGTGGATGACAGTATTGATGAAGTTGCCAGAAGTGATAACGTATCCAAAGGTGAAGTAACAGAAAACATTGTGAGTGACTATGTTAGAAAAAGCAATCTAAAAATCGTCAGATCAAAGTGTTATACCTTACACATATTTAAAGAAAATAGACCGATAAGAATTGATTTTTTATTATATCTTGGGAAAGAGCAGTCATTTTTTTGTTCATCAAAACTCTTCATACCCTTCTTTACCTAACACAAAGTCATCGTTGTGAGAAAATTTGCAGATTTTGTCTTCAGACATTTACAGATCTCAAAATCACTGAACAAAACGTTACTGTTCCGAATTGCGATTACAAAAAACAAATTTTTCAAAACATCCACATCTCAAATTTGTTCACTATCAACTCAAAATCAAAATTTCTAATATTGTGTTTGCCGATTTTGAAAGCACCTTGGAAACAGTAGAAAGCCTAAAAGTGGTGGAAATGAAAAGACTTAACAAACACAAGACTGGGGCTTATTCCTGGATTTGTGTAAATTATAATTATGAAATTGGTCAACATGTGGTTTTTCATGCAACTGAGACCAATGAAAATTTTGCTCAGAAAATGCTAAAGAAACTGATTTCAGACGCATTCCAAATTGTTTCTTTTGACACAAGGGATTTGTACCAAACGATGTAGTACATCGTCACCATTGCCACAGAACGTTCAAATTCAAAGGTATGCATGACTAATATCCTTTTATGTATTTATCTCATCTTAAATTTATTACAGGCTTGGCATATAGTTATTGCAACATGAAGGCTACGCAAAAGGTAAATGAACTAGTCGTTATATTTCATAACTTCAAAGGTTATGATAGCAAATTAATCTTGGAGGCAGTCAGCAATAACTTGGCTGATGATGTGGAAGTAATTGCATCCTCGTCTGAAAAATTTGCATGTGTGTTTGTTAAATCAAAAGGACAAACTATAAAATTTATAGACTCGTACGCATTTTTCAATACGAGTTTGGAAGCTCTAAGAAATAATTTGGACAACAACGACTTTAAACTCACCAAGAGAGTATTCAGTCACCTCAGTGAAGAACACAAGAAACTTTTACATGGAAAAGGAATTTACCCATACAACTATATGGATTCTGTTGTAAAATATAAGGAACGTGTCTCCCACCAATTGGATTTTTCAGAAATGATTTGACAGGCAATGACATCAGTCCAGACCAATATGAACATGCACAAAATGTATGGAAGACGATGAAAATTGAGGCAACGGGACAATATACAAATGCGTATTGTCTTTTGGGCAAAGCGATACTTGGAGATTGTTTTTTACGTTTACGTGACGTAAAGTACACGAGTTATGGTTTGGATACATGTCATTATTTTTCTTTACCAATGTTAGTGTATGATGCTGCACTGAAAATTACTGGAGTGTCTCTGTAGTATATCAAAGATCCTACCATGTATATCATGCTAGAACTTTGTGTACGAGGTGGTCTGGTTACAGTTTGTGATATTAGGACTTGTAAAGCCAACAATCCTCCAATGGCAGATTTTGACCCATCAAAACCAATAATTTGGATTATAATGCTTGACACCAATAACTTGTATAGAACAGCATTAGTCGACTATTTGCCAGAGAAGGACTACCAATGGGTCGATACAAAGGAATTGGAAAACATGAATAATGACCCGACATTTTTTTTTAAATATTCCTTACCGCGGACATACTGGTTATTTTGTTGAAGTGGACACAGTTATACCACCAGAATTACACGTTAAACTAAACGCATATACTCCAATGCCATACAAACGTATCGTTAAAAGTGAAGAGTTATCACCTCATATGGCGAATTTTGGTGATGATATTGGATCAACAAATGCAACATTCAAGACTGAACGTTGCACTGAACTGAAAGAAAAAACTTTTGTCACTGTCGCGCTTTGAAATGTTGGGTAAAGCTGGGATGTAAAGTAACCAAAGTTCATTGCGCAATCAAATTTACACAATCGCCATGGTTGAAACCTTTCATTGATTTCAATACCAAAAAACGACAAGAATCCACAAGCAAAATTGAAATTGCTTTTTAGAAATTGGCTTTAAATGCTTGCTTCGGAAAGTTTGTAGAGAATAAGCGAATGAGAGTCAACATTTGACTCATCACAGATAAAATCAGAGCCTTGAAATTTAACAAAAAACAAACAATACAAAATGTTAAAATTATAAACCAAGATCTTGTTCTGATTTCTCTCAAACGTCTAGAAGTTACGTTGGACCGGCATATCTCGGTTGGTTCAACTTGCCTGCAATTGTCCAAAGTAATCATGTTCGATGATTACTGATTATTTTTCCAAAAAATATGCCAACAAGGTCAATTTGCTGTACACAGACACAGACAGTTTAGTTTTAACAGTGGAAACTCAAAATCTTTTTCAAAACATGAAGGACTATGAGAGTGTGAGGTTTGATATGAGCGATTTTGATCCAAACCACCCTAATTTTGGTCAGTCAGAGAAACAAGAAGACATTGGGATTTATGAAAGATGAAATGGCCAATGGAATAATAACACACTTTGTAGCCAACAAACCAAAGTTGTATGCATTTAGATATGAAAAAGATGGTATAGATCCAGTGACAGGTCTAAATGTTACTAGCGAAAAATTTAAAAAAAAACAAAAAAAGAATTCCACGCCTTGATTTTCAAAACAAATGTCAATTTGAAGATTTTATAGCAGCGATCGAAAATCCTATTCAAACCACTGTTATACCCAAATCAACAAAAATGGCAATTAATGGTTTTAATTTAAAACGATTTAGTTTACCAAACAATGTTAACACATTAGCTTACGGCCATAAAGATATTGTATTATATTATTCTTAAAATAGTTTACAACAAAAACTTGACGAAATTATTTGCCCACGATGTTGTATATACTGTACAGCACTGAAAAAATCGAGTCACGAATTATGTAATCGTTATCTTATCGTAAGTGTAAGTCGACAAGTAAATGTCCGTATAGTTTTTTCATAACGTGTTAGTACGTAGTTTCAAACACTATTTCTTTTACCACCATACAATTGACGTCCAATACAATACACTTGATTTGTTTTCCGCGGATTTTTCATTAAACAAATGTACTGGCAGTTTAAAGTCAATGCCCTTAGTGATTTTTCAAAAAAATTTAGTGTCAAAAATATGATGCTGAAATTACGATGATGTGACGTTCTTGTAAATGCACATAATATTGTTTTTGATTTTGAAATTTTTTGCATTAACTCATCCAAAATAATAATTTGATGGATAATCAAGACGATTAGCCAACTCTTCTGGAAATCCTTTGTGGAACTTTATTTCCGGAATTTTTTCTTTAAGTAAACTAAAAAACTTTTCCTGATATTCAGTATAGCAATACAAAATATCATCAATTGGCGCGTCAATCAATTCATGTCGTCGTTGTAGAAATTGTGATGTAACGCCCGTTGTAGACGTAACTTTATTCCAGGGAACTTAAGATAAGGGAATGGCGGTATGCAATCTCTTCTCAAATTCTCTTTTTCTCAAGTAGAAGTGACGTCACTATTATGCATGCTCTCAAAGTTCACAACTAAACAACATGCCTTATTCATACTTTAGATGATTTTAGACTGTTTTAACTTCAATTTTAAAATCAGATATGCATTTTATTTTGACGCGCAAATGTGTAAAACAATTGAGTAATTTTTCACAACAATATTATTTATTTCGCAAATTGTTTAGCCTTTATTTTAATTTTAGACTTGCAGGAAGTCCTTTCGTTGACATTTAATTTTCTGTGTATTTAAAAGTTTGACTTTAATTTTTAGTCTGATTAAGCTTTCCCACAATAATTTTAAAATTTCAGGAAGCTTTGATTACGAATCTGACATTCATTGTTGGCGGTCAAGTCAAATTTTTCAAAAATTTAACAAATTTGTGCCAAAAAATTTTTTTTCATTATATGACTTACCCAAAGGTAGTAGTACGGATTTCAATAAAGTATGCATCAATCGATTAGAAACTCAACGCAGATTACAAATTCAACATTTATCATTGCCAGTCAAGTCGAATTTTTTAAACAAAAAGGATGTGTTTTCAATTTTTTTTTAATTCTTATTATTTTATTTAAACATTTATAAGCAATGAGATGTAGAGGATACAATTTCTTAAGATTTTCTATGGGTTTAGGTTATTAGGTTTTGTTAGGTTTAGGTTCTTAGGTTTCTTTAGGATTATATTGTTTAGTTTTCTTTAGGTTTAGGTAGTTAGGTTTTCTTTAGGTTTAATTTGTTAGGTTTCGTTTAGGTTTAGGTTAGGTTTTTTAGGTATAATTTTTTTTTGTTATCTTTAGGTTTGCTTTAGGTTGTTAGGTCACTAGTTTTTCTTTAGGTTAGTTATGTTGTTTGGTGTTCTATAGGTTTAGGTTGTTGACATCCAATGATTGATGTCAGAATCATAATCTGCATAAAATTTCTGGTCGATTCACGTATAATTTGCTAAAATACCGACCAATACCATTGGGTAAGTCATACAAAAAGAATTTTTTTTCGGCACAAATTTACAACAATTTTGCAAAATTTTACTTGAACGGCAACAACAAATGTCAAATTTGTAATGTACGCTAAATTTCCAGTCGATTAATGTATCACTTACCCGAGTTGCAGAAAGGGACTATTTTACAAATGTTCCATGAGAAGTCATGAAAATGCACGAGGAGATATGTTAGGGATTTCGAAGTTCATATCAGTGACTCACTCCCAGACAATTTCATTCTCAAAACCATCTCTGTGTTGTACCGCCACCCCCTGACTTTATCCTAACTGTCCCGTCACTCTTCAAGTTACCATAACGTCAACCGTCACTCTTAGCGCATGTAGAGGTTGGTTGATCACAACGCAGAGTTATTTTAACGCTAACCTAATTGTTAAAATTTTTTTAGAGGAGCTCTAAATTATCCGTGCGCTGTCGTAAAGTTGGTTGGCTATCAACTTTGTTTAAGTTAGATAAAGTGACGGATGACGTTAGGCGTTACGGCAACTGTAAATTGATTCTCTAAAGTGAAATATCATTCGACTCATCACCCGAGCAACCACATAGTTACAGTGACGTTAGGTATAAATTGAAATTTTAAACATCCTAAGAAGAATAATTTGGAGGAAGGACACGTTAGAGTTAGGTGTACAACGGGCGTAAGTGTTGATTTTCCAGATTGTGCACAGCCAGATATTGTCAGGAAAAATGGTGCATGAAGACAATATTAAAAATCCATACCTTTCATGTTGACACTCAAAATTAAACTAACACATTATTCTACCACGTTTGGGATTTTGAAACTTGCAGAATGACTTGCAATAACTCCACATATCCAACATATTTTAACACAATCCAAATCTGGAATATATATTTTACCATGAGCAGGGGGCAAATGCATATGACACCTTATGGGTGTCATACCTATTGCTAAAGGCCATATTCTTATGCAGTTTTGTAAGCTGCATACCTATGCTCATTGTGCATATCCGATGCGTCCTCATGGGACGCATATTTATGGCCCGTAGGGCCGTAGAGGTCAAGCGGTCTCATCCCCAAAAGTGTAAAAATTTATTGACTTTATTGACTTTCTTGAAAATTTATTGTCTTTCTAAAATGAATGTTCACAATTTTCGTCTCAACTTTATTGTAATTTCTTTTAAATAATCACAATCCTTTTGCATCCATTTTTAATAAATCCATTTTATCAAGGTGTATTTTTGTCGACGGGTTTAATACGTTTTTCTTCAAAACGTTGCCCTCTCGTAAATATCTTTGTATCCATTTTTAGATTAGCCATTTGTGTAGTAAATGAGTAGATGAGTAGATGAGTCCATTTGTAACTTAGAGATATGATAACTAATTTATTACTTTTATAATGGATTATTAACTAAAAAATTTGAAAATGATCCGATTTATAAAAATACGGTGGTATTCGAACCAACAAAAGTAAGTGTGCAGACTAAAGCTGGATCTATAGTTGCCTTTCCCCGACCGTGCTTTGAGGAAAGTGCGGTGTGGTTAAAAAATTTCAATGACACAATCAGTTTTTCCCAAGGCAACTGCATTCAAATAGGTACTGAATGTTTTTAACCACACCGCACTTTTCTCGAAGCACGATAGGGGAAAGGCAACTCTAGTTTCAGCTTAGGTGAGTTATCACTTAGCCAGTACACTTACTAAAGGATTTTCTTTTAAATAACATGCGGTGGTTTTGAAAAACGTGGTACGACGTTTGCTTTCATTTGTGTACAAAGTCCACTTTAATTTGAGTTCAAAGTTCAGTTTAATTTGAATATAAGGTTCACTTTTATTTGATTACAACGTCCACTTCAATTCTAGTACAAAGTCCATTGGTTTAGTCGTTATAAAAGGCACAGAATATTTCACATCTTGATCAGTTTTAAACTTTACACTGGAAATAGTTCAACAGAGTAACATATTAAAAGTGGGTACAGGCTTGGGACACGTTGTTATCAAAATGGAGCCAACAATAGATGCAACCCCTACTGTTTTACAAACTTTTAACCACGCTACAATTTCAAATGCAGAAGAGATTGCTATGGAGATGATGCCTTTGAGTGCACAGACTGGACAGCTTGAGATTCATCATCCAATCAATGAGTTTCGACTAAAAACTTGGTACACAAAGTGAGACCATCATAGACCGATTACAACTCATATAAAACGGAAACCGCGACAAGCGACAAGGGGTCAAGACATGTACGTCAACTTCACCTTGAAAAGTGAAGGTAAGAAGCTAATCAAATCAATTTGCAACTACTGGTTGGTAAATAATTTACCAATGGCGGAAATGCATGAGGCAGTCAAATACATAAACAAGGCAATCTACCAAAAAGAATTTTCATAATATACTTTCTTGGACATTTTGTTAGTATTTTAGAAAGTAAAGTTTAATTGAAACAAAAATGAATTCTATAATGAGTATATAATTTTAAAATATTTTCAAATGTGTTTACCGCTAGTTGTGTAACATTAATTCTTGTCTGTGGTAGCTCCGTTTTAAAATTCTATCTTGGTCACCAACGACATATGTCACAGAGTTCGTATTTTTCACACGTACAATTTGGTATACCTTGTTTTCAAAATTTGCAAAGTAGCCCTTTTCATATATACTTTTTTCACGAACAACGTGTACATTTAAACCAATGTTTAATGTCGCAAGACTGGAAGTAGGTTTTAGTTTTCCGTACAGATTATTCCAAACTTGGAACTCTGTTTCTTTATTTACACTGGATGGTGTACAGTTGATACTTGTGTGATAGAAATTTTGATATTCATTTTTAAACTTTGCCAGCTTTTGTACATAACGTTTTGTATTATTTTCCGTCATATAACGTGGAAATCGTTGAAATATTGTTCGAATAAACCTTTCCACAAAGGAACAATTGTGAAATGAATGTACCACAAATTGTTTAATATTATTATCGAAGCAAAATTGTTGCATTTGTTTTTTCATAAATTCTTTTCATTCATCAGATTGTAGTTACGTTGGCTTGTATCCAGCTCGTTCAAGTATTACTGACAAAGCCGCCGATACCGTAGAATGAGGTGACAAGGTACACTTTTAGAGTTCAATTTAAAAATTCAATCATTCAAAAAAGCAAAACAGAACAGATAAAATCAAATTCATGTTCCTTGAGTTCAAGCACATCCATATATGTGTTCTCGGTTCAGAAAACACAATTCCTTTGCATTAAAATAACATGATTTAGTTAGTGTACCAATTCACCCCAAATGGGGGTGACAAGGGACAGCCGTGGAAATTTTATGTTTGTCCCCAAACTACTCTACCTGGGGTGGATAGGAACCTAGATTAAAAAAAATATCAATCGAATAAAGCAAGTTAGAAAAGCTTTTACATGTATGATAGTGATAACAATGTCACAACAATGTGCGTTTATTTTAGATTTTTCAATGAAATTTGAAATTTAAGCTTTTCTCTGCGCATTTCAGCCGGAGTTTCTATTGATCAAAATACCTGCGAGTATCCAAATCGAGTTCGGCCTTCCGTCGCAGGGAAAGAGAATGTGCTTCCGTCGCAGCGGAATGTCTCTTTTAGGAAGAGAGCTTCAAAACACCATTTTGAAAATTTTATACACACGCCCAATGTAGAATCGGCGCTTCCGATTCTTTGAAGCGTCTGAGAAGTCGACAATCAACCACATCTCTTTCTTAATGTCCGACGCAGCGACCGAAGTGACTCCAAGAGATAATGTGGCTGTCGAATCTTCGATTCCGAAATCGTCGTCAGACCCATTCGAGGTGGGAGAATTGGTTTCATCTTCATCACTGTCACTCTCCTTTTTAGATTCTGGTTGGAGTGCTGCTGAAGTAACGCTCTTTGCTGGCGGAACTATAATTTTTTCTTTACGCTTTGTCTGAGCAGGTGTGTCGTAGCGCATTTCCTTCAAAATAACCGTCACGCTGTCTTCAACAGCCTTCTTGTTCAGGGAATCATTAAGGCCAAGGTCAGCAACTGGAAGACGGGCGAGGACTTTCTGTCGTTCCAGTGGATATATTTCAGACTTTGCGAATCCAGACTTCAAGTTTTTGTTCTGGTTCTCAGAAATTTGATTTGCCAATTTGGTTAGGAGATCTGGAAAAACGTCTTTGGAAATACTTGGATATTTTCTGCCAGGCCCAAGTTTCCATGTTTCTAAAACAGTTCTCCAAGCTTTTTTCAAGGGACGAAAAAACGCAACATCGAGAGGTTGACAAACATGGGTAGAATTAGCTGACAAAAAAACAAATTGAAAGTCGTGTTTCTCACACTCAGCAATGACCTCAACAGACAAATGTGAAGTTAAGTTATCCCCGATTAAGACTTTCTTTTCATCAAGTCTTCTGAGATACGGAAGCGCAATTTTCATGAACCAGTCAGCAAAAGTGTCAAAATCAAACCACCCAGTTTTGCTCCTGTTGAATTTTGTTTCTTGCGGTTCTCCAATTGTCCAAGTGTCGTACAAATTTACCGCCTTATAGACGACATATGGAGGGAAAAGTGTTCCGTCGGCGGCTCCGGCGAACATTATTGAGGTGGAGGATTTTGTAGAGTTAGTTACTCGTTCTAGGTATTTGGCTTAACAATAACGGCTTTGGTTCCTGGGTCATCTGTGAGATTGGTTTCATCATAAGTAATGATATGAGACGCAATAACATTTTCCAATGTTGGCACCAGTTCATTGCAAAAATTATTGATGATTTCATGTGAGACGAATGCCCGTGCCCTTTTAATGTTTTAGCACATTCGTTCAGCAACTTTCGTACGATGTCGTTTCAAAAATGACCTCGCCCATTCCTTCCCTGGAAAGTTGTTTATGAAGTTAGGATGTTTATTCCCGCGGCGATCAAGGTAACCTTTCGCAATGAGCCTTAATTCATTGGTGCTCATTGAGTATCCCCAGCTTCCGCAAATCATCAGCTTGTCAAGCAAGAGGGTTTCCACGTCAGCCCCAATCGCTGGTTGGCCACCTGCAGTTTTGATAAACGGCTTGGTCAGCGGCGTTGAAGGACAGTTTTATTGATTCCAAATTTTTCTGCTGCGCCGCGATAGCTCAGTTACTTTTTTGTAGTTGCAGCGGTGGCTCGAGCAAGTAGGACCGGAAAGGTTTAAGTCGCCTTTTAGTACCGGGTTTCGGTTTGTCGACTCTCGGTATTGTGTCCCTAGTTACCTCACGAATTGTTTTTTTTTCTTTTTGAACAACGTGAATCCTGAAAACTGAAATCATCAATTCTAATGATAAATTCTGACCCTGAGATATATTCTGCAAAGAAAACCTTACCGGCGAATTTCCAAATTACGTTGAGAAGTTGGGCCTACCAATTAAAGTTTTGTCACTGCTTATTTTATTGAAAAAAATTGGTTTCTAATTGCCTAATCCTTCTTTGCCACCAAATGTGTTTCATGTAGTTTTGAAAAATCAGATTTTGAGACAA
Source organism: Holacanthella duospinosa (assembly GCA_002738285.1). NCBI lineage: Eukaryota > Metazoa > Arthropoda > Collembola > Poduromorpha > Neanuridae > Holacanthella > Holacanthella duospinosa. The sequence continues at coordinate 134,675 of NIPM01000404.1, read as the reverse complement.
GTGTCCGTCTCAACAAATTCATCACTCGGGCATGCAATTCGAGATACAATAACTGAACAGGTTAATTATTTCTAAAAACAATAGTGTCTGTACCTAATCACACCACCCGTATCTTGTCACCCTATTCTACGGTACTTGCTCACGTCTTTTTCCGTATTGGTTCCATCTATGCCATTTTACTAATGAAATCTACTACAGCGACAATGCAACGTTTTTCATAATTGTACTTGCTATATTTTTCTGTCGAATAAATCAATGCTCAAAAAATCAAGAAAAATTTAGACGATATCCCTTGACTCCTAATAAGTATTCTTTGACATTTTCCTTTCCTATAAATTTGTTTATTTTATAAAAGTTGCTTGCACACGTGTAGGTTCCTGGATACCCTTGTATGCTTTTGTTATATCCTCCATGGTAGTCTGAATATCCTTGTATGCTTTTGTTATATCCTCCATGGTAGTCTGGATATCCTTGTATGCTTTTGTTATATATCCTCCATGGTAGTCTGAATACTAGTTTATGATAACGACCGACATATTCTTTTATATGACATCACTTGTCATAAAAGAGACAGTACTATTTCACCCGTCAAATAGTAAATATGGTTGTTACGAAAAGAATTATACGTAACAAAAAATTCCTCCGGAAATTTATAAAAACCTCAGAGTATTGAACCCTTAGTACGGCTATTAAGATGGAGGAGCGAAAAATTTTTTATGGTTTCGCTGCTAAGGTGATTTCCAATTTTACATAATTTTTTAATTTCCATTTTTCCCACTTTATTTTTAAGAAAAGTTAGTACCATATAAGTTAATCATATACATTCTATTCCATTGGAAAGAGTAGTTTTAAAATTCTGGTGTCTAACAGAGAGTTGCTTGTGCGTTTTCGATTATTGTTTGGTGAGGTGATGAATACGAATACGAAACAAAATTATGAAATGAAAGTTATGAATACGAAACCTCTGATATCAAAATTGCTATGATTGGTTTGTGTGTTTGTGTGACATCTATCTCAAAATCCTTATCTTATTTCCAATCTTCAGTCTTCATTTGTAAATTTGCCTGGAACATAAATTGTTTGAACACATATGAAAATATGAGTATGTTAAATTACTTTAACTGTTGGGACTGATGATGATTTCAATGTCAGCTTTCCTGTTTTTGTTAAACTAAAGTCTCCAACTCTGAAATGAGTTATACAGAGTCGCCTCCCTTCACTTGGATTCCAGTCTATCGTTTTTTCAACAAATTCCAGTAAGATTTAATGATTCCAGTGAATGATTCTAGTGAGATTTAACATTTATTTTTGCTGGAAATCTATAGTGTAAACTTGTTTAAAGTATTCAATTATTAGTTTTAGTTTATTGTATAAGTCATTACTTACCGGTGCTGAGATCTGCCTGATTTCGTTTAAAAAAAAACCGCATGAGTTGCGCTTAACAGGCATGACTAATTCACATAATTATACTAATTTAAAACTAAAAAGATATTAAACTTAATTACAAGGGATAAGATGAAAATAACATAATCCAAATCAGGGTGTTTTTGATTTAATCATTTGATTTAAACCATGGTTTATTTAATGGTGGCAACTAAGAAGTTAAGGTGGTGGTTTTTATTATCCCCATTACTGCCGGCTTATAAAAACCAAAAGTTGATTTAAAGCACCTGGTTTTTCTTAAAAAAACCATCTGATTTAAACCAAGTAATAAAAACCAAGTAAACCCCGAATTATAATTTTTTTAAATATATTTTTTAAGAAACTTTAGTCAAAATACAAATTTATTACACAAAAAAGCCCATAAAATATTTTAAATTAAACGCTTTTCTGATGGTCGATGCTTTGGTTCGTCTTTAACTCATTTTTTTTCAGGCTCGTTTGCATTGAATCATAGCTTACAACGCTTTTTATTTAGTTTCTTTTATCTGGTAAAGTAATTTTTACAATATTTGGTACACCCATTAATTTTTTGGCCCAGTGTTTGTCTAAAGTAGCAATTCCACTGAGATTGCGCCCAGCAATTCTTCGGCAATTATTGCTGAAAGCAATTGATATCCTCTATGAATTATTACTGAAAAATACTGCTTTGATCTGGGGTAATTCCATTGCCAACAATAACGTGGAAATTCACACCATTTTAAACTAGTTTAATAGCAGAACTTTTTCGAAAAAAATTAAAAAGTGAATTTTTTGTCTTTTTCTACATCAAACTTCATCAATAATTGCCAAACTCAGCAATAAAAACATATTTGGTGATTCTTTATTGCCTACAGCAATTATGACGACAACATTCAAAAATGAATTGTTTGCCATCAGCAATTATAATTACCGGTCGTATTCCATAAATTGCTTACAATTGCTGAAGTATTGTTGAAGGCAATCATTCGGTGGAATCGCCACTTAAGGCTACATGCACATAGAGACGCGACAGCAAATTTTACATACGCGATGACGATTTTAGAATTCGCGATTGGCGGAAAAGCCTTCACATAGATTCGCGACGAGAGTTTTTCAATCGCGATGTGAGTTTTTATATATTTTGTCGTCTCTAGGAGCGATTCGCTCGTATCTGTTCGAAACAGATATTTTTTGTGACGATACGCGATTTTGTAATGATGAGAGATGGTGAGTTGAAGAAAAAATCAAACTATGACCCCTATGTGTGTTTCCACCTCACTCAACAGAGAACCTGCCGATCCCTCTCTTTGCCTCTCTGCTTTGTTACATTGTTTTGCATTGCTCATTTCTTCCAATCGAATATTTCAATCGCAACCGTAGCTTATGCTATGTGTAATTAAGCGCGATTGAGTCTACGATTGCACATTCGTCTTTGTAACCGGGATTCAGCAAAATCGTCGTCGCGTTTGTAAAATTTGCTGTCGCGACTCTATGTGCATACACCCTTAGAGTTGATGGAGTAAGTCGAATGCTTTTTATTATATTAAATAAAAATTTATTTATTTTTTGGTTGTTACAAAATTTGATTTGACCAAAATAAAATTTAGAAAAATTAAAAAAAATTTTTAATAAAAACCATGGTTTAAACCAAATAAACCCGGTTTAAATCAATAAACCAGGTTTTTTTGGTTTTTATTGAAAAAACCAAAAAAACCAGAAACCCCTGATCTAAATCAAACATTTTTGATGGAAGTGATTTTTCAACTGGATGTCTAACTCAGACTTCCAAATTCCACTTTCACCAAACAAACAAGTCAACAAACTCTTGGCTCCTCTATCTTAATAGCCGTAACTAAGGGTTCAATACTCTGAGATAAAAACCCCCTTACAAAAGCGTAATGGTCTCATTACCAAGGCAACCACTGACCAGTTGAAAACAATACGTGAAGCAATTTTGAATGTGACGAATCGAAACGTTCCAGTAAATCAAAAAACGATAAGACGATTAAAACCATACAGGCTGTCGTTGAACAAGTCGGCATTTACAAACCCCAAACCAATAGCGACTAGAAGACTTTTGATTCAAAACGGTGGATTTTTACATGCACTAATTCATGCTGTACTTTCATTTTTGGATGCAAATTTGTAATGGCTAAACGTATGAAACTCGTTCCTGAAGCCCTCTACAACAAACTACAATTACAGAAAAATAATTTGAAGATGTGAATGTCAGACAACCAAAATCATTTTTGAATAATCGTATCGCAGACGATTAGAAAATATTGTTATATAAAGACGCCAATCGTGCACTTATAAATTCAGTTGAAAGGAAAAACAAAATACCAATCATGGTAAAATATGTGTCAAAAGATCCAGGACCCAAAGTACGGTAAAGATTAGTGAGAAGACTGGGACAAATTTTTCCTCTCCAATATCACATGTAGATAGTGCAAAAGCACCACTAATATATCTACATTTAGAGAAGCTGTACATTTTACCAAATGCTACGAATGAGGTTGTTATAAGAAAGGAACCTATACATGGATCAATTTACGCCGATATGCTTCGCTCTTTATCGGGTCCAACAGCCCCTTATCAAGCAATTCGTTTGGATCAAGTGATTGGTGAAATTCAAAATGGAATTATTCCTCGCTCCATATTTTCAAAACCAGTTTACTCTGCAATCAAACTACCAGACGAAACTATTCACACTGCATTGACGACTAGGTTCAAAAAAATAAAATGGTAAAAACTACAAAAGGATTTGTTTTTTGTTTTTATTTCTTTTTACAACATTGAATTGCGTGATTTGAGTTACATTTTGTAATTGGTTTTGAATTATTAAACAGTTTTTGTGCAAATCTAAAAACAATTTTGTCGTTTTTGTCGTAATTATTATTTAGAATACAATATATTGTAGAGAATGAACATCCAACGAATCTCTTGCACAAGAAAAAAATGACAAATTGCCCAAATAAATTTTATCCTGGCCCCTGTAGATATTGTTTTCTTTCTAAAACGTTGACTCCCAGCCTGAGTGCAAAGTTGGTCAAATGTACAGACTAATCTCCAATTTCCTGACCGTAGCTACAAAAGAATTCCAATTCAGCTCCCATTCGTTTCACATGTATTCCAACCCAATGCGCTCCATTCTCGTTTGGAGTTTGGTTATTTACACATAACAATAAAGGATAAATGTTTACTTTCAAACTATCCAAGTGATCAGCAGGGATGACGTCATACTGACGTTTTCCTTTTAGCATTTCTTGCATGCTGTTATATATCTCCAGCGTGTTCATTTTTTATTCTCTTAAGTAATCTTTGAAATATATTTGCTTGTCCTTGTTTATGTAGTAGACTTGTATTCAGCGTATACCACTACTGTTATAGTGCTTTTGATTGCACTTTTGAAACGTAGATTAATTGACACATTGCCAAATTTTGGGAAACAAGATGTATCTCTTATATGACAAATGTTGAACACGTGCAAAATTTTTCCATTTTTGTACTCGTTTAGTTTAATATCAATTCCACTGTCGCAATTACTTATTCCCAGATATTCAAACAGAAATAGATATGACAGCACAGCTTTGTTTTCTTCAATGTCCATCTTTGTACTTTGTTCAGTCACTGTTTCTCTATCAGCTTTTACATTCAGTTGTGTCAGACCAATATTGGTTAAAGACAATTGGGTTTGTTCCATATATCCGTGAACTGCTGTAGTGTCCACCATACCCACTATAATTCTATCAGACAGATGCCCAATAATTAGATTTTTATTAGTGTTTTGAAATTTTCCAATTGGTAGAAAGTATGATTTCATTTCAACTATACGATTAGGATAAATAACACGATTTCCACTTTTCAAAATTTTCAAATGCGCCAGGAAGGAAGTAACGTGTTTCTTGACCAACAATTTAGCTTCTAATATTTAAAATTTGACATTAAATGCTCCCGAACCCACACATTGAATGCAAAAGGCATCTGGTACTCGATAGAGTTGGATCCGTATGTCAATACCAGAAATTAAAAATCTTGGTTATGTGAATAAGTCTGTATGAAGTCTTCTAGCCATTTCAAAAACTTTACTACCGTCGACCAAATCATTTCGTTTTAGCCATCCTGCGTCTGTAATACTAATCTCAGAATCTGTCTTTGTTAACATTGCTACTTGACGCAGAGACTTTTTAAAATTTCTGAAATATTCTAAGAAATCTTCAATATATCTCCTATAAGAATAGTGACTGCCTTTACTCGTAATTTCCATCTCGTTGAGATGAACGGTAACACGTTCAAACATTGAATGAAGTAGATTGTTGACTGGTGTGTATGTTAGGACTTCAGGATCACTAACTGATGCAAGATTAGTTCTGTCAGGTGTTGTAAATTTTCCTCTCACATAAAGTTTGGATTCAGCAAAATCAATTTACTGTAAATCATTGCCTTGGATAAAAAACGTAATTGGAGCAGTACGCTCAGATACACTGTTCGAAGGGTGACATTCGACCATTGCTGAAAAATTTCCTGTAATATCATATCCTGGTTCTGTAAATAAATCAGTTTCCGCATGGACAGTCAATTCACTGTGCTCTGTTAGTATTTCTACGAACGATTCTTAAAATATTGACTTTGGATTTCTCTTGCTCTTTTTCTTGTTTGATTTTGTAGTGATGCGCTTCTTAGGTTTTTCACGCTTCAGCTTGTTGATAGCTCTACGTTTCAAATTCGTGCGCGGCTGATGAAGACCTGAACCTAACTGGTTTAATATTTGGTTCACGACATATTTTATAGCTTGCATAGAATTGTCTCGGAAACTATGAAAGATATTCTTGTCATTTTGTAGAAAATCTTTGGCGACATTTTTAAGGGCTGTGTTTGCGTGTTGTAGTATAAATTTTTTAGTGAGTGGTTTTCTTTTCTTTTGAACTAAAAAAAGATCCCAATATTGAGCTGTGTGGCCGTAATAAATTTGGCTATAGTACACAATTTGTTTTTCTGTCCCTCCGCCATATTGAGGACTGTAAAATTTATGTAGCTCTTCCACTTCGCAGTTACACATTTTTAATATTTCCTTTGACGGAAATAAAGTATTGCCGCGAACATTCCAAAGTCGAATGATAAAGTGTCGCCTGTCTCACTTCTTATACACATATGTATGATGAAAAGTTAAGGGCCACTGCTGGATCATTATTTGTATCAGTTTGCCCCAATTCTTTACATATGTGCATGTTTCACAAACGAAGTTTAGATGCAACTGAAGCAGTGATGTAGCTGCAGCAGTGATGCAACTGCAGGACTGAGGCGATGATAGTAATTACATTACAGAGAACCTTTGTATCTTTGATCAGTGAAGCATTAACGACAGTTTACTGGATGAGACTTACTCTTCTCATTTAACCGCTGTGTGACTATGAGAAAGTGCGCAAAGTTCAACTCTTTTAGATTTAGTAAAATTACTTTTTATTTCTAATTGAGATATTCCTCTTTAGTTAATCACAACACATTTTTTAAACAAATTAAACAAATTCTTAGGTTAACAACAAACTAGTTGGAAAATTGTACTACTCGTCCAGTCAGATCGTTAGATCCGGACTGTAAGTGCTCAAATTTGAATGAGTAAAAAGATAAATAAAATCTAAATAGCATATAATATTTATTTGGATACGGTCTAAACAAGAGCTAAGCCAGTTAATATTACTAAGCTATGTAGCTTAAAATTATCAGTTTACTTCAATTATCAAATTACACAGCTTCATTTATGTATTTTTCTTATATATGAATCCCTAATCCATCAGGTAGCTAAAATACAGAAAGTGGTAAGTTTAAATAAAACATTAAACATTGTTTTTATATACTAAGTAAGATGTTTTGAATCTGTTTACCCATTACACACACTTGTGCAAACGCCACTAATGAGCAGTTGCTGCATGAGACCAACTGCTACACATGAGGAACTGCTGCACATGATCAACTGCTGTACGTGAGCAACTTCTGCACATAGCGACTGCTGAACATGAGCAACTGCTTCACATGAGCAACTGCTGAACATAAGCAACTGCTGAACACGAACAACTGCTGAACATTAGCAACTGCTGCACAATCGCAACTGCTGCACATGAGCAACTGCTGCATATGAGCAACTGCTTCATATGAGCAACTGCTGCACATGAGCAACTGCTGCACATGAGCAACTGCTNACTGCTGCATATGAGCAACTGCTTCATATGAGCAACTGCTGCACATGAGCAACTGCTGCACATGAGCAACTGCTTCACATGAGCAACTGCTTAACATGAGCAACTGCTTCACAAGAGCAACTGCTGCACATGAGCAACTGCTGCACATGAGCAACTGCTGCACATGAGCAACTGCTTCACATGAGCGACTGCTGGACATGAGCAACCGCTGCACATGATCAACTGCCACACATGAGCAACAGCTGCACATGAACAACTGCTGCACATGAGCAACTGCTGCACAAGAGCAACTGCTGCACATGAGCAACTGCTGCACATAAGCAACTGCTGCACATGAGCAACTGCTTCACATGAGCGACTGCTGGACATGAGCAACCGCTGCACATGATCAACTGCCGCACATGAGCAACAGCTGCACATGAACAACTGCTGCACATGAGCAACTGCTGCACAAGAGCAACTGCTGCACATGAGCAACTGTTGCACATAAGCAACTGCTGCACATGAGCAACTGTTGCACATGGGCAACCTGTGCACATGAGCAACTGCTGCACATGAACAACTGTTGCACATGAGCAACTGTTGCACATGGGCAACTGCTGCACATGAGCAACTGCTGCACATGAGCAACTGCTGCACATGAGCAACTGTTGCACATGGGCAACTGCTGCACATGAGCAACTGATGCACATGAGCAACTGCTGCATATGAGCAACTGCTGCACATGAGCAACTGCTGCACAAGAGCAACTGCTGCACATGAGCAACTGCTGCACATAAGCAACTGCTGCACATGAGCAACTGCTTCACATGAGCGACTGCTGGACATGAGCAACCGCTGCACATGATCAACTGCCGCACATGAGCAACAGCTGCACATGAACAACTGCTGCACATGAGCAACTGCTGCACAAGAGCAACTGCTGCACATGAGCAACTGCTGCACATAAGCAACTGCTGCACATGAGCAACTGCTGCTTAATCACAGACGCTCCTCATGTGTACAAAACTCAATAATTATAGCTGCTATAAACATGTACTGTTTATGTGCAACTACTGCCACTGCACAACTACAGGTCATGCCAACCGCTTCTCATGCGCAACTGGTGCTCATGTGAAGTCGCTGCTCATGTTCAACCGCTGCTCATGCACAACCGCTGTTCATGCAGTATTGCTGCTGAGGCGCATTCGCTGCTCATGCGCAACTGCTGATCATGTTTAACCACTGCTCATGCACAACCGTTGCTCATGCGCAACCGCTGTGCATGCGCAACCACTGCTCATGAGCAAGCGCTGCTCATGCGCAACCAGTGCTCAAGCGGAACCTCGGTTCAAGTGTAACTGCATCTCAATTGTAACAACTACTTAAAGACAATCTCTACTGAATCACATTTGTTGCACCTATTCAACATAAATGATATTCCTGTATGTTCATTTTTATTTCACATGATAAAAATGTTTATGCACTCAAATTTTAACAATATATTTTTGATTTTTTCTCCACTCAAAACAAAAATTAGAGTTTATTCCAATTATTAAAATGTATTACATACAAATGTTCGAAAATTAGGAAGTAAGAATGTATACTTGATTAATCTAATCTTATATCTATCTAATCTTGAAAATTGGAGATGACTTGTCGAGCGCTCATGTAGTCATCGTAGGCTGCATCAATGACTGTTTTCAAATTAGGCAAATAGTCAATCAACAAATTGATTCCCCGAGCCCGACTTGCCTCCCCAGTAATGGGATTATAGTATCGGATGAAGACAAAATTTGCGTACTGGTATTTTTCAGTTTTGACAAAAATATTTTTTCCGATATGGAAAGAAACTTTTTTAATTTCTCTAAAAAATCTGGGTTGCTCGGGAGCTCAATCCTGGTAATCTGCAAGCTTCTAACACAAAAATAAAAAGAAACTGTGTTAGATATGTTCCTTTAAAATCGATATTATGTCTATATGTGTATATTTTTGTTTACCTTAGCGTTGACGCCTCGTTTCCTCTGTGAACTTAATGAACCCAAATCTGAAACTTCATCATCAGTAACTACTTTGCTGGTTTTTGAGATTACCAATTTTCTCTTTACCACCCTTGATGGTTCCACTCCGTATGTAATCTAAAATGAAATTATAAAACATATACATAAATTATACTTTGGTATGTCGCATTAAACTTACTTTTTTTGTCGACAGAAGACTTCTTAGGTCCATGAGATGTGGATGGAGCTGGTGATTTTCTGAGTGTTTGTGCAACAGTTATACTAGTTGAAGCTACAACTTTTTTCAAACTCGCAGCAGGAGCAGCCTTCCTGTTGGCAATATTTTTTACAGTTTGCTTTCTACCAACGACGGGTGTAGGTTTCTTCGAAGCGGTAGATTTAGCAATATCTCTTACCAAATTCTAATAAAAATAATTATTACTAAAGTAAACATAAACTGTATTGACAAATATAAGAAATAATTAACCTTCTTAAGCTTTATGTTTCTGCTAGCTACTCCCTTGATTTTGCTTTCTAACATCTTCAATTTTGCTTGTTCGGATTACCCCGTATTAAAATCTGCAGTCCCTGTACTTTTTATATCTAGTTCCATGTCTTTGTTGTCATCTTCATCTGCTTCCGCACTTTCATCCTCATCAATATCCACCTCTGCTATTTCTTTATCTTCATTCTCAATGAGTTCATCGTCTTCATCTTCCTCTTCTTCTACTTCGTAGTCAGGGTCAGAATATTAAAAATTGTGAAAATTATGATTTGAATTTTAATACACTAAAATGACTAAACACTAAAATTACTTACATGAGAAGGCTTGTTCATGGCTTCCTTCAAACTTTCTAGGAATTGCTGGCTTCTTGCAACACCATTTTTTAGGCTTGTGATGGAGTCAGAATGTTGTAGTTCGCTCCATTTAGTTTCTTCAACATTGCTTCCTTAAATCACACATTCAGTTAAATAATATTTACTTAGTAATTTTTTGAATTAAAAGTATTAAAAGAATTACACACCTTGTTTGCTGAATTACTTCTTCACTCTGCTTTTCTGCGCATAACCCATCTCCCCATCAGATTTTATTGCAATTTTGGTCTGGGTTAAATCTGATTCCTCCAAATTTGTAGTTCTATCTGAAATTAAAAAAAATTTAACGAAAGAACATTTTTTTAAAGTTTTTGACAAGTGTTCAAATCGTGCTAATACTTTTAAAATTTGTAAATTATTGTATTGCGTTCAAAAATAATATACTAAATATTAAGTGTAAAATGATAAATATTAACTTACCTTTCTTGTCTTGCTTAAGCTCATTTCGGTTCATTTTACCAGCACAATTCGACTGAGCAATATAGATCCTTCTTGAAGAAAGTTCAAATCAGAAGTGAATGAAACACGCCTTATTCACACAAAAACTGACAAACCGAAATTGAATTATTAGAATGCTATCCGGCGTGGGAAATAATTAGTGGATTTTTCAGAGTAGATGAATTGAATTTGCTGACTTCAGTTAAACCCATTTTTCGCATTATATTCAAATTCCTTTCTATTATAAATTAATACCAGCACCTAACAATACATTTCATTTTGACCTTCACAAAGTCAAAATATTGGGAATCCTTAATTTCTTTGCAATTTAAATTATCCGTCTGGAACCATCTTTAGTATGAACTTTGGTGATTATTTTTTGCATTAATTTCAGTCATCATTTTTTCTAGAATTGAGATATTCAAAAAAATCTTAATTTGTAAGTTACAAACAAAATTGTTATAAAAGTTGATTATTTGCATTATTTTAGTTTATTCAGACTATCATATTTTTATTTTATTATTCAGAACTCATTTGGACGCTCTCTATTGGAAGTATATCCAAACTAAAGTTCTTTACACGCACGCTAGAAAGCAGGTAAACCAACAATTTCATTACATCGAGGACGCAATACAGGCTTTATTTTTGCTACAAGTTGTTTCTCATTTTATAAGGTGTTCTTTTAGAAAAGCAAAATGTTAAGCTATAAACATAAGAAACTCAAACCGATAGGAGAATCAGATGTAAGATTTATAAAATTATGAAGTAGTGATTGTAATGCAACAAAATTAATTTTTAAGTTGAATCAAAAGATTTGATTTGTAACATATTGTGGCGCGGCGTACCGTTGCATTGATAAGGATAATTTAATGTAAGGGAACGAAAAGGATAACATTGGATTCGAATGAAAGAGATGGGGAATGATAATAGTAATTGGGACTTGGATTCACGGAGTACCTACAGTATTGGTTTCCTGTAGTACGGGAACGGGACTGGCTCTTTAGGCTGAACTCCTAGANATTCACGGAGTACCTACAGTATTGGTTTCCTGTAGTACGGGAACGGGACTGGCTCTTTAGGCTGAACTCCTAGAATTTTAGGTTATCTTCTCTAAAGACACTTCTTCTTCTCTACCTAAAGCGTCTTCTCTACTCTACTGGTCTCATTCAAGCCTAAAATGAAGTGGATGAGTTTGGGTTAAGTTAGGTCTGGGCTGAGTAATCCGACTCTGCTATTGTCTTCAGTTCCCTATTCCTAGANTCCTAGAGGTTTCTTTAGGAACTGGTGTTACCGGGGCCTGGTTCTCTTCTTCTACCTACAGGCCGGTCTCTCTCTAGACTCTCGCTCCTACAGGTCGGGATACTCTTCAACCTAGAGTTCTGTACTCTAGTGCCTAACACAATCCCCGGAGAAGATGGATGCCCTGTTGACAGTTACTTGTGTTCTCGGTTCTTGGGTAATGTCTCACCAAAACTATACCTAACTTAGGGAGATGATGTTACTTTACTGTAGGAACTGGTCTGCTCTAAGAGTACTATCTCTGTANTATACCTAACTTAGGGAGATGATGTTACTTTACTGTAGGAACTGGTCTGCTCTAAGAGTACTATCTCTGTAGTGGTTACCTTCTCTATAGGAACTCCGTCTCCAACAGGAACACTCGTCTCTTCCTACAGGAGCTCGCCTTCCTATAGTGACGACTCTTCTCCTACAGGAGCCTACCTTCCTACAGGGACTGCTCTTCTCCTACAGGAGCTAACCTTCCTATAGGGACGACTCTTCTCCTACAGGAGCCTACCTTCCTAGAGTGTCTACTCTTCTCCTACAGGAGCTAACCTTCCTAGAGTATCTACTCTTCTCCTACAGGAGCCTACCTTCCTAGAGTGTCTACTCTTCTCCTACAGGAACTAACCTTCCTAGAGTGTCTACTCTTCTCCTACAGGAACTAAGTTACTGGTTACTCGGACTAAAGACCGATGGTCTTACCTAACAAGTGATGTCTTCTCCGAAGGGAAGGTTTGGGAATTGCGATACAAGGGTAGTGGTGTAAGCGACGAGAAATCTGATGCTCGCTCAAGAGTTGGAGGGTGCCACGCGGGGCTTTTGACCCTAAGTGAGGATGGAGCCTCACCGAGTCTACGGTCTCTCTAGAATAAAATCTCACTTACAACGCTTTTCCGGGGAGGGATTTTGTTCTTCACTCTCTCTCCTTCCCGAGGTCCGATCCAATAACAACCAGGTCACAACACACACAATCAATTGAAGGATTATCTTATTTATTCACAAATGATAATAACCGCTAAACTCTTAATAGAACAGAATTACAATAATAGAACTTTAGAAAAGCTATTGTCCCTACCTTTTTGATAAGCTGAAACTTAGCGCCTAATACTCTACTCCGTCGAGAGACAAAATCTCAATGGGAACCACCCCCCCCTTCCTGAGGTGAAGACTTTACTCCTATTTATGGTATCGCTTCTTACCACAAAAGGAGTGCCCATTTCCTATCTCTAACGAATTCTCCTAAGCCCGTTCACACATCCTTACGGAGAAATGAATTGACTCAGAGGAAACCTTATTACCCCTAAACTCTATTCCAAACTATTCCTAATTTCAGGATTCCCGAGTAATAGGGAAGTGCCGGATTTCTGGCTGCGCCACAATATGTAGACATGAAGAATCAGCGACAAAATTATATTTGCTACACATGTCCAACTGCCGTTGGCAGCAACACAAGACAAACGCAAGAGCTCCTCCTGGAAGACATAAATGCATCATTTGTAAGAAAATATTGCGTTCTCACCTGAAGTTAGAAATGCATTCAGCATCTAAATATTCACGCTTGTTACACGGTTGTGTTTGTTCCATAATGAAGCGTCAAGTTACCACAAAACAAAGACGTTCCGGATTGGTAAGCAGAATTCCCAGTTGTACTATAAGACCGTTCAAGTAAGTAACTGCATTGAAATTCTTTATTCGAACATATAGACATAGTGGGTCGAAGTCAGTCATGAGCTTAGATACAAGTTTCGACAAATTCAAATCAAAAATTGAAAACGTTATGAGTAAATGCCTCGACGAATTGAATCTCATAAAATCTCAGATGAGCATCAAGGTAGAATTCAAACGTTATTTGTGTGCTTCAAAATCTGGTGACGAAGTTTATGAGTACCAAACCAAATATATAAATTCGAACATGACAGTGGTTATGAACAAATCTTCCAGCTTAGACAGATTTTTCAAATCTTACGCTGCTAAAATTCATCATAGAGTAAATATATTTGAACAATACGGATCCGGCTGGCAGTTCAGCAAAGTTGTTCTTTGTGAAATCAAGGCGGACAGGTTTAGACCATTCAAGGGTGGATCGTGGATAGAAGTTTCTGAAAAAATCAAACGCAAGAAGGCGACTGTAAAGGTCAAGACCAAGGGCAATAAATGTTTGAAAGCTGCTGTCTTGGCAGCATTACATAACTCCAAAAATCCTAATAGACTTTCATCATACGCAAATTTCGAAAATTTTTATGATTTCAAATATGTTGAATATCCGGTCAGCCTGTCTTCCATACCCAAATTCGAAAAATTAAATAACTTGGCAGTGAATGTTTTTACGAAACATGTTAAAGACGGACTACTACCCGTTTAAATTTCTAAGTTCAATTATACTAATTTTCAAGTTGTGAACTTGCTTTTGCTGAATGAACCTCACAGTTTCAGAACGCATTACGTAGCCATTAAGAACATTGATAAACTTTTGAGAAAACAAAACTCGCACCGTTGAATACTCTGCTACAATTGCTTACAAAGAATCCCTTTGTGTAAGCAAAAATGTGGAAAGCCCACATGCGATAACCATTGCAATCTAATGAGCCATAGAAAACAATGTGATAAATTTGACTTCCAAAAAGTCAAAATGCCAACTATGGAAGAAGGAATACCACCAATTTATCTCCATTTTCAATTCATGAACTGCAGCTTGAGCGAACGGGTCACGAATTTGAAATTGAAGGGTGAAGATTCCTTTGGAATACTTGAGCAAGTATATGGAACAAATACAAATCTACTAACTAGGTAACTAGGAAAGGTGTATATCCCTATGAGTACATAAACTCCTGTGATAAATTTGACGAAAAACAGCTTTCAAAGAGAAATCATTTTTTTAATTCTCTCACAAAGGACAATATTTCGTTAGCCGACTAACAGAAGAAAATTTTAAAGACGTTCCAGTTAGAAGACATAAGCTCTTATCATGATTTGTATTTGATGACCGACACTTTTCTGCTGGCTTGTGTGTTCGGGCAATTCAGGGAAATGTCACTTCATAATTTTGGGCTGGATCCTGCTTATTATATCTCGCTCCATTGGCTTGGGATGCTGCGCTTAAGATGTCGGGTGTACGTTTGGAGCTGCTCACCGGCGTCAAGATGTACTTATTTTTGGAGTTAGGAATTCGTGGTATTTATAGCAAAGGTTATCTCAATCTGTTCAGTGTGCGTTACCAACGAAACAATACCTAGTAAAATTTATTTATTCTTTTATAAATATTATTTATGCAATTCATAAGCGCCCATTTTCTTTTAAATTAAATCAGTGTTCAATTAGAATTCAAGGAGGAAGGTCGCTCAAATTTTCGCTTTCTTATTTTCTAATTACATTCAATACAAATTTAATTGTAATTATTTTTTATTAACAGTTTTATTGTTTTTCAAGTTGTTATCACTTTAGTGCACCTATCGACTGGATAATACTTGAATCAATTACTGCTAACTCTTGTTCCTGTTTCTGACCTGTTTCTATCATTCTACCTAGCACTGTTCCTGATCTGTTCCTGTTCCTGACCTGTTCCTGACCTGAATTCTTTCCTAGTAAGAAAATTGCTCCTGTGGTATCCGTTACTGAATCTACCTCAAATCTTATTCTGTTCTTGTGTATAAATAACATCCCTATACAAATTACTTTGTGTTCACTTTGGATGCGAGCAAAACACAATCCTTACTTAATATTTAATTGATATTACGTTTTAGGAGGCATTTCACAAATAAGTCTTCGACATGCAACTGCCAACAACAAATATATGCACTGATATGAAGGTAGCGGTTTTGAAAGAAACCAAAAGTATATTGTCTTCTGGGTTATGGTAAACCTTTATGGGAAGGCGATGCTACAATGGCTACCAATCAGCAACTTCAGATTTTTGGAGCAAAGTGAGTTCGGATCACTTGACCTCATGTCTATTGATGATGATGCCCCAACAGGATATATTTTGGAAGTTGCATCATAAAGACTACCCTCTAGCTGTAGAGCAAACTGTTATACCATCATCAAGTTTCAGCTCTTACCAACAGAATCTCCTTAAAATGTTACCTATAAACTATATGGAGAATCAATTTAAATTGCTACCGCATCTAGGCGATAGAAAGAATTACATTTGCCACTACAAAAATTTAAAATACTATTTGCAACATGGGTTAGTTGTTACAAAAATCCACTGAATTTTTTTCTTTCGACAAGCTCCTTGGTTAAAACCTTTGTGAAATTTAATAGCCAAAAACGTGCTGAGGCAACAAATGAATTCGAACGTGTCTTTCACAAATTATGCGTCAACGCTGTTTTTGGAAAGGGGATGGAGTCTGTTAAAAAAAGGATGCACGTTAGATTAATTAATGATAACATAAAAGCTGCTAGGTTAATTGGTCAGGCCCAGTTTTTGTTTCACTATATTCTAGGACCTAGTTTGGTTGCTTTCAAAATGCAAAAAAATCTGTATGCCTCAACAAAGCAATTTATGCTTGTTTTAGTGTTCTTGAACTAAGTAAGCCACATATGGCCAAGTTACACTATGACTATGTGAAACGAAAATGGGGTGTGAACGCATCATTGCTCATGACTGATACTGATTCTTTAGCATATTGTATCAAACTCAAGATGTTTACGAAGACAGTCTTCCAAATTTGAATCTGTTTGATACAAGTAATCTTCCTGTTGCTCACCCTTTATACTCGGAAAGGAACAGCTCAGTAATCGGCAAAATGAGGGATGAGGTGAAAGGAGAAATACTGTACAAATGTGTTGGATTAGGACCGAAATCATACTGCCTTTTAAAAAGTACTGGAAATAAAAAAGAATTAAAAAAGATGGCTCTAAAAAGAGTACCCCACCACATTCAACGCCGTAGTGTAACGTACGATAACTTAGAAAAAATTCTATTTAATTAAAATATGGTTGCTTGTAATATGAATACAATACGTTCGTATAAGCATAAAATTTTTAACATTCACGTCAAGAAGTGTGTGACATATGGGTTTGACTCCAAACGCGTTATTCTTGAAGACGGGTTAAGACATTGCCTTATGGACATTACCTGTTCGGAATTCTAAAAAATTCCTTAATATTTGGAAACTTAATGCTTATGAGATATGACACTTTATTTGTAAAGAATCAATGAAGTATGAGAAAGGCGGGACTCCAAATTATTTCGGATTTATTGTTAGTTAGGAAAGAGAACCAACTTCTTTGACAGTCAAAAATACTACTAAAATCACATTTTTTAAATGGGAAAGTAAAAAGTTTTGAATTGAAGCTTAAGTTGGATAACTCATGATAAGTTAAGAGACGGCACTTTTATCCAAAATTACATATTGTGGCGAAAATCGATTTCTGGGAAAGTGAGTCATAGGCTTAAACTGGTTTGAACCAGTTATGCCAGTTGTGGTTATCCGGGATGTACATCTGGATTAACGACAAAAAGTAGAAAAAGAACTCATGACAAAGGAAACTCGGTTTCCTATGACGTAATCGCCCGATTGGATGAAACCGATGCCTTCCTGTGTCTCGGGAGAGAAAGGGGTTCATTTGACGCTTAAGGTTCTACGTAGGAACACTTAGTGCTTTGTCATCCAAATCGAGTAAAGGTAGGAAAAGTTATTGTCTTAAACCAATAGTAATTACCTTAAAATTAGAAGAGTGAAATAAATAATTAGGCTAAACAAGAGAAAGTTGGATTCATTTTGATTGTTGTGTTGAGTGTTGGAGTTGATGTGATTACCTGGGAGAAGGAAAAAGAAAGAGAGAGAGACTTCAGATTTTTCCCGTCGGAACAGTAAGTGTATGTGTAGTGTCAAAGGTGCCCCCATCCCTTCGAAGGCCGTGGACTCGGCAAAGCTCTATCCCTGCTTAGGGTCAGAAGTCCCGCGTGGCAAAACACCATCTCTGCGAGCAACACTAGTTCTTCGAGTTCCCCTTGACATCACACATTATCTTCGGTAATCTCGGTTTCCGATACCTCCGGTGTGGCTGGGCTGGACGGAGCTCCTCGAGTTAGGAAACAGAGGCCCGGACGCTCCGGTCACACTCGGGACATCGGGACCCAATACTTCATTGATCTTCCACGGAATCCCCCAGAACGGGAGAGTGCAACCCGACCTCAAGGTATCGGGAAGATGTGGATTTCGGTCCACCGGTAAGTTCCTTAGACTTGGATTAGTTGAACAGAAGAACCCCCAGAGAGTCCGGGGAGATCCCAGTTCACCCGCGGATCGAGTAGTCAGGAGATCCTAGAGAGTCCGGTGAGAACCTGGTTCACCCGCGGATCAAGTGATCCGGAGATCCCAAAGTATCCGGGGAGAACCTAGTTCACCCGCGGATCAGGTCGTCCGGATATCCCAGAGAATCCGGGGAGAACCCAGTTCACCCGCGGATCGGGAAGTTCCAGGGATCTCAGAAAGAGTGGATTCCGGATCCCCCGTAGATCAGGACAATAGGAGTCCCCAGATTAAAGCTATTGTTCAACTTCCCCAGAAACAGGAAAAAGAGTTCTCACAGTCTGGAGAACCGATTTCGATATTCCCTTCAGGATTATCGCATCTTTCACCGGAGAGTTCGGACTATAGTACTAGACCTCGGAGTAGAGCAGTGACTGTCCCAAAGTTTGGGACGAGTCCGATAACTAGATCCAGACTCCGAACGGGTCCGGTACCCATAGTCCCTATTGTAATAGATCGATCCAACCNTGGGACGAGTCCGATAACTAGATCCAGACTCCGAACGGGTCCGGTACCCATAGTCCCTATTGTAATAGATCGATCCAACCCGTTGAGCGCTCTGTGTGATCGGCAGATCATCCTAGATCTGCGTGATCCGCAGATCATTCCGGATCATCGTGAGCCGCAGATCATTGTGATCCGCGGATCATTGTGATCCGTAGATCATCCCGGATCTGTGAGACCCGCAGATCATCTCAGATCTGTGAGATCCGCAGATCATCCTAGATCTGTACTACCCGCAGATCATCCCGGATCATTGTGATCCGCAGATCATCCCGGATCTGTGAGATCCGCAGATCATCTCAGATCTGTGACATCCGCAGATCATCCCGGATCATTGTGATCCGCAGATCATCCCAATTCTGTACTACCCGCAGAACACCTCGGATCTAGACGACCCGCAGATCACTTCGGTTCTCTGAGATCCGCACATCATCTCAAGTCTATGAAATCCATAGGTTAGTCGAGATCTATATCACCCACAGATCATTTGAGATCCGCGGAACATCCAAAGATCCAGAACTCGGAAACATCTGGCAACCAGACATTACATCTGGAAAGTTAGATTAATCTCGGAAGACGAGATAAATTATGTTACCCGAAACCAGTCCCAACATACAGAATCTTTCCCACACGGAATAAACCCGAAAGGGTTAAATAATAATAAGGAAAAAGACGAACCCCATCGGAATGACAATTTAAAGAATAAACTTTAATAAAGGGGAAAAATTGGCACCGTCCCACAAAGGGTGCATTGACCGGGAAAAGGTCAAGTGAGTAAGGTGCAACTAGTGAAATCATCTCTCTCTTTCTTCATTTGGAGGATCACATCAAGTCAACAAAAGGTTCGGTATCATTATAATTACTCTCTCAATTGATTATTAGGTGCTTAGACTTTAACTTTTAATTCAAAATGATTATTTTAAATGTGTTGTTTGTAAGACGTTTCCTTCTATTGGTTCTGCTTTTTTTTTCCTCCTAATACCCATATCTCAAAAAGAGGTATATAGTCAAAGAATTTACATCAGATTTTCAACATTACTGTTAGAACAAAATTAAAAAAAATTTAACCAATTTTTTTTTACCAAAAGTGTCTTGTTTGTTGAATGACAGACCCCAAGGACGAATATAGTTGTCCATTGTCACTCAAACTTTGATCGGACAAAGTCAGACAAATTCCTTCAACATAAAGAATTTTGAAGAAGTTTACGAAGTTACCAGAGGCCTTTTGAAACCACTTAATACAGACAATACATCGCAGGAATTGTGGGAAAGGGAAGAGACGAATTAGTAATTAAACATCAGCTGTGAGTCTCAGAAGTATCTTCCCTTCTCCCAATTCCGAACCCTAAGAATGGGTAAGGAACTTTGGTACCAGCTAAACATACTAAACTAAATTTGTCAACATACCTTACCTCAACATTAAAAAGCAGTTGGAAGGCCTATGCTATTAAGCACAGATGATCATAGTGCTTAACTTGAACCTTTTACTGTCTAAGATTATTATTTCAGGATGAAAATGAAAATTTACTGTCAACTATGTGGCGATAAGCGAAAAGCCCAATTCACTCAAGGAATTACATATAGTAATTGCCAGCAATCATCGAATATGTATACAAATGACAAGCAAAGTGTTCAACAGCACGGATAAAACAACCTGGCAATGCGAACGCTGCTCAGAACCCATCGGTACACAGCCTGGAACACTACCTTTCAGCAGCAGTGAACAAAGTGACTTTGGACAGCACAACTACTCAACTACGGAGGCTGATCGAGCAATTCTACCACAGAAGATGTTTCCAATCAAGAACACTTATTCATGCTCAGCAGATGCATATAATTTCGGAAAAGGATTATTATTTGCCCACATTAATATCAACGGACTAAAATCCAAATTTGATGAAGTCAAGACATTTTTACTGTCTTACAAACCTACGGTACTGTGCATTACAGAAACCAAACTAGCGGAAACTGACTTTCTTGACCTCCAAATTGAAGAATATCAACAATTTAGGACAGACAGAATAAGAAATGGAGGAGGATCAATCATCTACATCAAAGCAAATGTACAATGTGAAGTGCTAGACTCAATTACTCCCTTAGCCAAAGAAGTAGAAACATCACAAATTGAAATAAAATACAAAGGAATCAAACCTATAAGGTTAATAGTAGTAAATCGTCAACCTTCTTTCTCAAAACAGGAATTCCTAGTAAATTTAGTACCACTGCTATCCAGTGCTCAGGACAAAGACCTAGTTTTGCTTGGGGATCTGAACATTGACTTGCTAACACACTCCAATGAAGCTTCTGAACTGCTGAAAATCGGAAGAGAATTTAGACTTAAACAACTCATCACAGTACCCACCAGTGGCAAAATCAACAATAGGAATATCAGAAACGTTAATCGATCACTTGTTTGTAAACAATCCCCATCGTTATTTAAAATCGGGAGCTGTACCATTCGCAGGATCAGACCATCACTTAATATTCGCTGTAAGAAAAAGCAATAAAACATCAGCCCCACCGGTAACTATCTCAATCCGCACTTTCAAAAACATAGACTGGGATGTAGCTAAAACTAAGATAAGTAAAACGCTTCAAAATTTAAATATTAACATTGGCTGCTCTATGAGTGAGGCTTTTGAGAGTTTCAACATAAAAATTCTAAAAGTCTTAGATAACCTTGCACCAATGAAAACAATTAAGTTTCGTGGAAGACTTAACCCATGGTGGGACGCAAACTTACTCCCTTTGATGAAAACAAGAGACTACTTAAAGTCAAAACTGAAAAAGGACAGCTCCAATAAACTTTGGAAAGAATATACCAGAATAAGAAACTCTATAACTTGTCAAATTAGACAAGCAAAAATACACTATTTTAACGGAAAAATTTTACAATCCTGCAATTCAAGCTCCTTCTGGAAGACTATGAACTTACTCACAGGATACAGAGCAAAAACTAAAGTGCCATACATACTCTTACTATAAATGAGAATACATCCAATGACCAAAATACAATAAATGAAGCGCTGGCTGAATCTTTCTTCCCAAATAAAAAATCCGACAGAATTTCTAATTTCACAGGCGGAAGTAATTCAATCTATAAAAGAACTGAAACAAGACAACTCCTCGCACGCTGGAATTGTACCCACGAAAGTACTAAAAGCACTAATTAATGAATTAGCAATACCTCTAGCTACACTTTTTACTTCCATCTTCTACCTCTGCTGCATACCTTCTCAAATGAAAAAAGCTACACTTATACCTATATACAAAGGAAAAGAATCCAGAAAATCAACAGACAGTTACAGGCCAATAAGTATACTAGCACCTCCTGCGAAAGTTTTTGAAAACATACTGTTTAAAAACTGAAAATAATCTTAGAACCACTTCTCTGCAATGAGCAACATGGATTTAGAATGTACAGATCTTGCCACACCGCTATATCACTGTTCTCCCAACACATTTTCACACTAATAGATGGAAAATGCATAAAAGTGGGAACAGTTTTCATAGACTTAAAAAAAGCCTTCAACTCGGTAGATCACACCATTCTAATGCAAAAACTAATTATCAACTTCTCATTAAATCCACACTACATATCAATATTAAAAAGCTATCTTGAAGACAGAAACTTCAATATTTTAAATAATGCAATTTTGTCAGACCATTTCCCAGAAGTGAACGCAATTCATCAACGCTCTACAATTGGGCCACTACTATTTTCAGCATTTATAAATGATATTGGAAGATCAATTGATATACCATTCCTCATGTATGCGGATGACATTGTTATTTACACTTCTGATAAGTGCTCCAAAATTATAGTTGAAAAGTTAAATTCAACTCTAGAAAAAATCGCAGTATGGTGCAAAAAAAAACAAATTGGAGATCAACACTGAATTCATGATCTTCCACAAACGCCATGACTCAAACATAGGACTTACCCCAGATATATTAATCAACAATGAAATAATTAGACGTAGTTTCAAATTCAAATACCTGGGGATAATTTTTGATTCCTGTGTAACATTGAAAAGCCATGCGAATGAAGTGGACAAAAGAATTAGTACCGTTTTAGGAAAGCTGCAAAGTATCAGAAGGTTTCTTACAACAAAAGCACTGAAAATTCTCATCAAAACCTATGTCATATCTAGTTTTGACTACTGCATAGATATTTGGGCAGTACAAACAGCAATGGAACTAAACAATATGCAAAACAAAATTAATCGATTTCTTTTCTCTGTTGTACAGAATTCATTATTTAGGAAACTGAGAAGAAATCATAAGAAGACAAATAAAGCAGGAAGAAAGGAACTCTATAAAGACAAAAACAGGATGGAAATAAACAGCATACTTCAAAATTTCAATTTGCTAACAATTCTGGAAAGAGCTCATTGGACTAGATAAAAGAATGTGATGAAGTTTAGGACATCACCGATTAATGAAATAAGTTATTTCCACAAATTTAATCCTGCGGCTCCATCTGCAAAAAAACTACCTCTCTTACAAATAGATCAATTCAATTCAGCAACATACAAAAGATCTGTGAAATTTAAAACTTTCTCATTCTGGAATACTCTCCCAAAAGATTGGAACTTAGATGAAACCTCCAGTACTCAATTTAAAACTGATGTATATAATTTCTTAGTTGTAAAACGTAGCTCGATTTGGTTAAAATTTTAAAATTATAAATTGTTAGATACTTAGTCTTACGGTGGGGAGAACAATTGATAGATTTATCTAATGACTGACACTGAAACGGACTAAAGAATAAATAGTTTTTCAAATCAAATCAAATCAAAAAACGTTCTTATAATTTTATTTCTCATTCTATCTTATTTTCTTATTCTGGGTTTCATAGGACGTATTGTTTCGTTGAACAATAGAGTTTAAAACAATTATTACAATGGATATGGATTTAGAATTAGCCAGGTCAAATTGGAGATTCGCTATGTGTGAGCTGTGTATGTTATTTGTTTCTATTGCAGTAATAATTTTTTTGCTCCTGTGGGTTGACAATCTACAGGACACTATTCGAGTGCTTAGAATAAGTTTCAATAACCGTACTGTAGGAAGAGCTTGGTTCGAGAACCATTAAGTAGAATGACCCCTTTTTCTCCGTGCTGAGGGAGGACGTTAAAGATACCAGTGGAAGTTCCATCAGTGGAGCGGTAGCACATGGAGTAGATAGCTAAGAAGTAGAGCTAGGGAGTAGAAGTCCGACCGGTGATCCAATCGGAATCGAAAAGATTGCCATAGGATTTTGGTAAAGATGAGGATAGTGAGGTGGAGTTGTTAGCAAGTAGACAGAAACCTCGGGACAAAACGTCCAGGGAACCAGGTAACGTCTAGAGGCTGATTGCCCCTGGTATAGCAATGGATGGACCAGTAGAGTCAAATGGAACGGGCCTAAAGAGAAGAATGGAGGTAGGAATAAGTCCAACGAAGTTAAGCCTACAGCGTACGGGATGCATCTGTACCCTGTAGGGCGCGGTCTTGTCACGACTACAACCATCATAAAACCTTGTGATCCTGGCGACCACTGCGCTGCTCAGGAGTGGTTTCGAGCTAGAGGAGCAAGGGCGGAAAGGGATAAACACATGAATCAAAAACATGGAGTCCACGTAGGATGGGGAGAGGACCTGGTAGGGGAGCTGCTACTTGGTGTTTCCAGACGCATCGAGTAAATCCTGCTCTGTCGTCGTAAGGAAGAGGTGCGATGGATGGGGATGGGCCCAATAACCCAATCATCCCATCTTGGACTAGGTTTTACGCCGAAAAAGACAAGATATAAGTGGGGAATAAATAGAGTAGTGACCTCATGCTTCGGACTTGGATTAATGACGCTCCCTGAAAAGAGGAGGTGCGGATCAGGACCAAGGAAGAGATTTGTGTGATCTAAATTATAGACGTTCAAGATAAGAGGGAGGTCTGGCAAAGAAAAGTGGTTAATTAAGAATTTGTCTCTGTTACTTTAGGGAGAGGGTTGAGAGTTCAGAGAACACCCTGGATCAAGAGAAAGAGTTTGATCGGGTGGAACCAATCCATACTAGTACACCTTACTCAACACCGTGCAGGGAGAATAGGCCGTTGGCTTCTCCAACAGCGACCGCAGCAGTCCAATTGTTCGAGAGAGGGTTGGCTTTCCAGTTAAGGAACAAAAGGCGGTTTGACCAAATATCAGGAGGGACACCGAGTGCCGGAGCAGGATTAATTACGCACAGGTTGCGAAGAAGAAGAAACGCTCAACTTCATCTACCTCCAGGGTTAGCAGTCTACGTACGCCTGGATCAAAAGAATACTCCATTGCGGTGGTCCTGGAGAACCAAGGAACTAGAAGAGAAGACCCCATTGAAACTCAGCAGGGAGGTTTGAGTACGGGAAGAGGGGCTACCGTGTCCGGAGAAATGATACCGGGAGGATCTGATGGCCAAGGAGAACCACCAACAGGAAATGTGGGAAGTAGTCAGCCTGTAGTACCGGAACCTCCGGTATCATCATGACAGGAACGATGGGAAGAGAGGAAAGAGAAGAACCGGAGCAGTCAGAGGCTCGCGGGGTACCAGTAACAGAGGAGGATTATCCGAGAACGGTTCCTGGAAGGCAAGAAGGAGGGAACCAGCGGCTGTCTCTTGCAGAAATGGAATATCAACGGTTACAAGCTCAGTTGGACAAACTGAGAAGAGGAGTCACCTTATTGAATGGGAGGTTGGAAGAAGAAGATGTGGTGGAACCACCAGCAGCAATGTATCAATGGAACCAGATACGGAACATGGAAGCGGGATCCTGGGCTCCAAGAATAAGTTTGGTCGGGGGCCCAGCACAGGGACAGGGTCTCTAAGGGTTTCCACTCGGATTGGAAGGAAGAGTGGGATCCCTGGGACCATGGGAGGCCTTGCCGCTTTACCACGGGCAATGGCCGCCACCCAGAGTACGGGGCTACCAAATCTAGGAATAATGGGAGAAAGACCACAACAGGTTCCTCATCAGTCACAACTCCTAGCTCCCGATGAGAGAGAAATCCCTGCCATGGCAGTGTCCCAACATCATCAAGGAGACACGTCCCCGGTTCGTTATGTCCAACAACGGATGCTGGCACCATACTTAGGAACCGAAGATGGAGACGTAGGAGAGTTTATCGACCGGTTCGAAATGTTTTCAACTGGATGGAGTGACAAGACGAAGAAAGAAGTTCTTCCTCAGTATCTAGAAAAGGAAGCCATCCAATGGTTTAAAGGAATAAGGGGAAGTTGGAGTCGAGATAGTGTCGAATGAATTTGGAAGACCAAAAATGAATGGGATTTGATGATGTGGGCTCAGGTAATGAAAGAATTTGAAAATGCATTTGATGGAGGAATTGTAAGATCCATCTACGGAAGGAACCAGCGGGTTAACGAGTCTGCCATGACGTACTTTTTCGATACGTACGCTCGTCTGGGAGCCATGAATAGAGATCTAGATGAGCAGGAAAAGGTAAAGCTCATCCGGAGTGGATTATAACCAGGACCCAGCAGATACATCAGCAACAAGAGATGTCATCGCTTGAAGGACTTGCGGTTCTTCTTGAGCGAATACGAGAAGCAAAAAAAGGAAAAACTGGCAGAGAACCGGCCAAAAAGAAAGAAAGAGCCAGGACGGGAGTTTACTCAATGGAAGTTAAAGAAGAGTCAAAATTGACCCAAGCCTTTACGTCGATGGAAGAGAAGTTTCGCGACTTCCGTCGATTGATTTCCGGACTATGATCCAAGAAAAATTTGTTATCGGTGCCAACAGCCAGGCCATTTCATAAGGAATTGTCGTGTTTTTGCCCCGAAAGAGCGACCAGCTAGACCATCGGATTCGGGAAAAGGACCCCAGCAGTAGGTTCGGTGGGACCCTCTGCAGAGACCAAACAACTACCAACCAAATCCTTTCCCGTATTCAGTGAAGAGGACAACGGCTCCGTGGTGGTCGAGGACATGGAGACAGAGGATGGAGATACATTGCTAGGAATAATAGATTACGGTTCACACGTCACCATTTTGCATCCAAAGTACTTTCAGCAAAGAGGTTTCATCAAAGTCAGAGTTCACATTGCCATTATGGTGTATGGAAAACCATTCTACATTGAAGGGAAAAGTAGGATTAGATTAGAACGCATAGGAAAAGGAAAATGTNAAAGTACTTTCAGCAAAGAGGTTTCATCAAAGTCAGAGTTCACATTGCCATTATGGTGTATGGAAAACCATTCTATATTGAAGGGAAAAGTAGGATTAGATTAGAACGCATAGGAAAAGGAAAATGTGAGGTAAACGCCCTTGTTTCGGAAGACATGCCACCAGGGATGGTAGTCTTTGGGCCTTTGAGAGGAGTCCTTATTCCTGACGAAGATCCTACTGATTTGATGGAAACGGAATTCAGGGAAATTATGGATGACGAACACGAGGTTAAGGTGACACAGGAAACAGATAGGTTGGTAGAACAGGAGGACAGTTTGAAAGAACACGGAGTAGGAAAAAGTACCGAGGAGCCTATACAGACCGAAGAAGAGTTAGAAAACCAAGAGGTATACTCCACCAACGCATTGGATGGAGCAGTTGTCTGTATTGCCAGGTTAAATGATAAAGAATTAAAAGTAATAATGGACACCGGAGCTGGGATAACCCTCGTACATCCAGAGGACAGAGGGAAGAACATCCAAGGGTTGACAAAGAAGATTCGGGTGATCGCGGTGAACCAACATACCATAAAGATCCTAGGAACGTCCCAAATGATGCTGGAGATGGGAGGCAGGAAGTTAATAATTACAGCGTATGTGACGCCAGAAATGCCCCCAGGGACCATCATCCTAGGAAACGATGTCAACTCAAAAGAGAATCTCAGCGTCCACTTCGAAAAGAAGACGCTGCAGTTTGGAGACTCTTTGTCGGTAGAGTTCAGCTACAAAAATACCAGAAGAAGGGACAAAGAGTGTAACCTTGCGACAGCAGAGTTGGGTAGCTCGGAGGAGGGAAACTGAATCTGGGAGATGCCAAATCAATTCCCCAGTATTGTTACGGACGACTTCGAGACGCTAGGAACAATGACTGTAAAGTCTACCATCTGTGTTCCAGCTAGGACTGAGGTATGAGTAGAATGTTTAATGCATACCACTGGGAGAGATCAACTTTTCGAAGCAAACGCTCGGTTGAGCGAGAGATACCAATGTTTAGCTCCCAGGCTGTTCTTTACCAGAGATGGTACAGAACATCAGACATGCCGAGTAAGAGTCAATAACATCAGTCCGGAGGTTATCACCCTATTCCAAGGGATGGTAATTGGGACAATGTACCAAGTTGAACGAGGAACCGAAGTCAAGGTCGAAGAAGAGTCCGTGGATGACGAATTCATGATCCGTCAAATCACAGTGGATGAGGATGAAGAAAGATGGAGGAAGGTGCTGCCGGAGTTGGACATCAATCCGGAGTTGACAACAGAACAAAGGGAAAAACTGGAAGAATTACTTTTCATGTTTGTGGATTGACTCGCAGTTAAATCAGAACAATTAGGATGCACTAATCTGGTAACGCACAAAATAGAAACCGGTGACCACCCTCCTGTAAGACAAAGGTTAAGAACAAAAAGAAGTCCTGTGGAAAGGGAGTTGGTAAAGAAACACGTCGACAAGATGTTGAAAAACAACATCATCGAATCGGCGGCCACTCCGTACGGAGCTAATATTGTATTAGTTAAGAAAAAGGGGACAGATGAATTGCGTTTTTGTGTTGACTACTCAGATATAAATAAAATTACAAAATTTGACCATTATCCTTTACCTTCCCCACAGGAAGTTATAGAAGCATTGGCAGGGGGTAAATTCTATTCTACCATTGACTGTGAGAGCGCATACTTTCAGGTAGAGGTCGACTCGGCTTCAGTCGAGAAAACAGGGTTCATTTGCGAATGGGATTGATACGTTTTTAAAAGAATGCNGGAGGTCGACTCGGCTTCAGTCGAGAAAACAGGGTTCATTTGCGAATGGGATTGATACGTTTTTAAAAGAATGCCTTTTGGTTTGTCGTCAGCACCAGCGACATGGCAACGACTTGTGGATACGTTGTTCCACGAGCTTCGGTATAACGGAATGGCAGTTTACTTAGATGACATAGTAGTGGTAGGTCACGACTGGGAATCCCAGCTACATCGTTTGGAGTTAGTATTACAAAAATTAAGATCAGGAANAGTAGTGGTAGGTCACGACTGGGAATCCCAGCTACATCGTTTGGAGTTAGTATTACAAAAATTAAGATCAGGAATTTTAGGCTTAAAACCAAAGAAATGTAAATTGGGGTGTACGGAAATTAAACTATTAGGACACATAGTAAACCAGACAGGGATACTGACTGACCCAGAGAAGGTAGAATCAATCAGAGGAATGAAAGCGCCCGAGACTTTAAAGCAGTTGAGATCATTTTTAGGAATATGTGGGTTTTATTGAAAGTTCATTAGGAATCACCAGCTCCTTGTGAAGCNGCAGTTGAGATCATTTTTAGGAATATGTGGGTTTTATTGAAAGTTCATTAGGAATCACCAGCTCCTTGTGAAGCCGTTGACGGACATGTTGAGAGACGATTCTGGGAGAGTATGGGGAGAGAAAGAACAGTCAGCGTTCGAGNCGTTGACGGACATGTTGAGAGACGATTCTGGGAGAGTATGGGGAGAGAAAGAACAGTCAGCGTTCGAGGACATGAAGAACGCATTGGCAGATGCACCAACCCTGGTCCACCTGGATCTTTCTTTACCATTGATAGCCTCCACAGATGCTTGTAGTATGGCATTGGGGCCCATATCGCACAAGTCAGAGAAAAAATAACAGCGTCCGGAAGAACCGTGAAGACAGAAGAACGATTAGCTTTTGCAAGTCGAACCCTCAGGAGAGGGTACGAAAGGAATGACAGCTTTCCTGAGAAAGAGTGTCTAGCTGCTCTGTTTGCGCTGGAAGAATTTAGAAGTTTCATTTTTGGGAAAAGATTTACCTTGAGGACAGACCACCTTGCCCTAACCTACTTGAAAGCAGCCAAAGGCCCAATCAAGACCAAGATCAACCGATGGAAAATGAAGTTAGCCGAATTTGACTGTGACATTCAGTATCTCCCGNCCAATCAAGACCAAGATCAACCGATGGAAAATGAAGTTAGCCGAATTTGACTGTGACATTCAGTATCTCCCGGGACCCTACAATGTGGTAGCCGATGCTCTGAGCAGAAATCCGTTTGACAAGGAACTGGACTCCGAAGAAGTGACCGAGATACCAAGGTAAGGGATTGGAACAGACGAATGTGAATGTTTAGAAAAGTAAACTAACATCGTGGACTGGGAATGGTTCCAGTTGAAGGATGATTTTTGCGTAAACATCCTGAAGGATCTGGACTCTCAGGATAAGTTCGAAGTAATTGACCATGTTCTTTTCAGGAAGTCAGAAAGGAACTTGGGAGACAGGATCGTCTTACCAGTTGTGATGAGAGGAGTGGTGACCGAATCGTAGAATTCGCTCCCGTGCGCANTGGGAGACAGGATCGTCTTACCAGTTGTGATGAGAGGAGTGGTGACCGAATCGTAGAATTCGCTCCCGTGCGCAGGTCATGTGGGAATGAAAAAGTTGATAAACAAATTAGTGACTAGATTTTACTGGCCNTGGGAGACAGGATCGTCTTACCAGTTGTGATGAGAGGAGTGGTGACCGAATCGTAGAATTCGCTCCCGTGCGCAAGTCATGTGGGAATGAAAAAGTTGATAAACAAATTAGTGACTAGATTTTACTGGCCAGACATGGAAGAAGAAACNTGGGAATGAAAAAGTTGATAAACAAATTAGTGACTAGATTTTACTGGCCAGACATGGAAGAAGAAACGAGAGA
Source organism: Holacanthella duospinosa (assembly GCA_002738285.1). Taxonomy (NCBI): domain Eukaryota; kingdom Metazoa; phylum Arthropoda; class Collembola; order Poduromorpha; family Neanuridae; genus Holacanthella; species Holacanthella duospinosa. The sequence goes on along the minus strand of NIPM01000404.1, from coordinate 103,864 downwards.
TATCGTTAAGAGATGTCAGGGGTGCGCCTTTCACAAGTTACCTCCAAAGAAAAAGAAAGGTTTCCTACAACCAATTAACCCCTTTGAGATGTCTGAGAATCCCGAAATTTTTAGTATGGTCTCAATGGATCTGCTAGAACCCTTCCCAGAAACAACACAAGGAAATAGAATTATCGCTGTTTTCACTGATTACATGTCAAGGTATGTAATCTGCGCGGCTATTAAAGATTCGACCGCAGGGAAGGTAGCGCGATTTCTCGTAGAAAATGTAATCATCATTCTTGGATCGTTCAGAGTACTTTTAACGGACAATGGGATGTGTTTCAGGTCAAAACTGCTGGAACAAATGGAGAAAATAATGGGTTTTCAAAGAAGGTTCACGACAGCATTTCATGCGCAAACAAGCGGGTTGACCGAAAGGTTTAATTCAACAATAGCCAAAATGTTGGCGACTTTTATAAAAGGTACAGGGGTAACGGCTTGGGACCAATACTTACCGCATTTGGTCTTTGCACATAACATCTCTACACATGATACCCTGAAAGTGGCTCCATTCCTCCTTATGTTTGGTAGGGAGCCAGTGCTCCCGATGGATTTGTCCTTTAAGAAGGCATTTCCCTCTCTACCATTGGAACACCATAGGGAGAGGATGAAAGAAGCATGGGAATGGGTTCGGGTGAACTTAGGGAAAAGGCAGGAAAGAAACAAGCGCGCCTATGATGCAACCAAGATAGCCGGTGGGTTTGAGGTTGGCGACTTGGTAATCTGTCGGGCACCCATTAGAAAGAAAGGAGTCCCGGACAAATTCCAACCAATGGTCAGAGGTCCGTATGTTGTAGTTAAAAAGGTATCTGAACTAGTTTACGAATTACAAAAATCCAAAAAAATTAACCAGTCCATAGAATTATGTCATGTAAGTAGGATGATACCATACTATAGTCCTAAAGCAGTAATAGACCCGATGGAGGAAATACAGGAAGAAGAACCACCAGAAGACCACAGCATGACTCAAGAGGAAAGAATTGTAAAGGAAAGTCTAATTCGGTCAACAACGGATGAGTCATACCCCAGGAAACAAAAGAAGAGGCAAGACGAGATAAAGGAACCAGTTCAACTTCGGCGTTCCCCTCGACTTGTACAAAATTTTCAATAGAAATAGAAGAAAATGGTTACGAAAATTTTCGTCAGAGTAATTCTCGTGTGTTGTCTAGTAGTATTCTCCTTAGGAGAAATAAACTTTGTAGGATTGTTGATACCGAAAAAAGTTCCAGGGGCCATACTTTACACTAAAACTACCGTCCTAAACTACGTAGTTCAAGCACCAACCGAAGCTACTAGGGACAATCATGTCAGAGGAAGAAGGTCTCCTCAGGAAACCTTCCACAGTGATAATAACTTGTGGGTGCAGTTAGTCAACATGCCCTCATTAAATGTTTTATTTTACCAGTCACTGAGGATGGAATGCCTAGCAGATAAGCTCCCGATGTACACCTACTCAGAGATTCGCGACTACGTCATCAAAGATTGGATTAAGAAAAATAAACAATTGGCTAAACGTAGGGAAGAAATTATTCCAGAAACAATGAGCCCCGAATGGTATTCAAAATTCAGGTACTCGTACTGTCAGTTTGGAGAAAATGGCCAATTGGTTCAGGAAACATAGACAGATTTCTCAGTTTGGTCGTTTACCAAAGAAAAATTCAGACTCCACAACACCTCTTGTGAGTCTAGTTGGAGCGAAGTAATAGTTGAAAAGATTAATTCCAGCTTACATCTAGTGGAAGACATGAGACATGCCGGAGAAAAAACACTGTTCATAGTTCGAAGACAATTGGGAAATACCGACAATGCGAAATGTCTTGTTGGAGCATTGGCAGATGATTCAAATAAAATTAGAGAAAATTGTGAATTGGCTTGTCAAGAAGACCGTGGGACGATAGTGAGGGAATGGGACAATGATTCGTTGCTAGTGTTCAGTATGGACGATCTTATCCGATTACAATGCCCTGGAAAAGTTCAGGTTATGAGAGTGCCCAGAGTGGGGGCGATGAGAATGACTGTAGAGAGACAATGCAGAGTTATGAACAACGAGGACCAGAGTCGGGTCCGGCTAGACACAAACGGGAATCGTACGGCGATGAGGGGGAGAGTTTTTCCGTATCATTGGAAAAAATCAGAGGGAAAAACGTGCAACGAGACAAACTTACAAGAATGGCAGTTGGTTGACTTAGGAGAACAAACTACACCTTCTTCAGCGTTCTCAATCGCTCCGTTGGTACCGAGGAAAAAGAAAGTGAGATTCATATGGAATAAAAATTCGGGATCAACATCACCATCGCAGAAAGATGACCACAGAGCATTATGGGCCTTCTATTTAGTGACATCGTCACTACACTTTCTACTTACTCTATCTATTTTAATTTTTCTCATATGAATGTTTAGGTTAAATCATGTTAGTTATGGTTTATCTATAATTTATTTAGTACCAAGCATATTCGGGTTTGCGATTGTTCAAATTAGACCATCTCGAGTTCTCCCAAAGGGACCATGGTTCCCTACGGGAAACGATCTCGTTCACTCGTCATGCTTTGGTCCGGCACTTGTAGTGGTTGCCATAGGAATTTCGTTAGGATTAATGTTCTGTTTCTATCGGTTAAGACGACCAAAATGCGGTATTGGCCATTGAACTACAGTGATCTCAAACTCAGCGTTGTACATACGGGCTTCTGTAAAATTAAGTGACAGTAGGTATAATTACGGGTTATGCCGGGTATACTCTACCTCTGGTAATCGGGTTTGGAAAGGTTCACATGGGATTACTCTCTGAACCCGGATTGTAATAAAAAGAGAACCGTAGGTTACTATAGTTAAGTTGAAATTTATCTTTATTTCATACTTTGTCATTATTTTTTATTCACAAAACAAAAATTTAGTTAAGAATTTATTTAATAGACACTTTTCTTCTTACATTTATTACTTATTATAGTCCATTTAGTTAAGTTTAAATTTAAATTTGTTACAGTATTTAGTTCTCACTGGGACATGGAAAGGTAGGACCGATTTTGCCATCGAGATTTAATATGAGTTTGGATTTGTTCATCGGGACGATGAAACGATTTTAAGTAGGGGGAGTGTGTGGCGAAAATCGATTTCTGAGAAAGTGAATCAGGGGTTGAAACTGGTTTGAACCAGTTGTGCCAGATGTGGTTATCCGGGATGTCCATCTGGACTAACGACAAAATGTACTCATGACAAAGGAAACTCGGTTTCCTATGACGCAATCGCTCGATTGGATAAAATCAATGCCTTCCTGCGTCTCGGGAGAGAAAGGGGTTCATCCGACGCTTAAAGTTTTGCGTAGAAACAGTTAGATAGTGCTTTGAAAATTAAATAGAGTAAAGGTAAGAAAATTTATTGTCTTAATCTAAAATAGATTATGTTAAATTAGAAGAGTAAAATAAATGAGTAATTAGATTAAACAGAGGAGTAAAGTGGATTCATTTTGATCGTTGTGTGAAGTTGTGGAGTTGGTGTGATCCCTTGGGAGACGAAGAGAGAGAAAGAAACTCAAGGTTTTTCCCATCAAAATAGTAAGTGTATGTGTAGTGTCAAAGGTTTCCCCATCCCTTCGAAGACCGTGGACTCGGCAGGACTCCATCCCTGCTCAGGGTCAGAAGTCCCGGGTGGCAAAACTCCATTCCAGCGAGCAACACTAGTTCTTCGAGTTCCCCTTGACTTCACACATTATCTTCAGTTATCTCGGTCTCCGATACCTCCGGTGTGACTGGGCTGGACGAAGCACTTGGAGATAGGAAACAGAGGCCCGGACGGTCTGGTAACACTCGGGACATCGGGACTCAATACTTCATTGATCCCCCACGGAATCCTCCCAGAACGAGAGAGCGCAACCCGACCTCAAGGTAGCGGAAAGATGTGGATTTCGGTCCATCGGTAAGTTCCCTTGTACTAAATTAGTTGCACGGAATAACTCCCAGAGAGTCCGAGGAGAACCTAGTTCACCCGCAAATCGAGTAGTCAGGAGATCCCATAGAGTCCGAATAGAACCTAGTTCATCCGCGGAACGAGTAGTCAGGAGATTCCAAAGAGTCCAAAGGAGAACCCAGTTCACCCGCGGGCCAAGTGATCCGGAGATCTCAGAAAATCCGGGGAGAACCCAGTTCACCCACGGATCGAGAAGTTCCGGAGATCTCACAAAGAGTGAATTCCGGATCCCAAGCAGATCAGGACAATAGGAGTTCCCAGATAACAGCTATTGTTCAACTTCCCAGGAGACAAGGAAAGGAGTTCTCTCAGTCCGGAGACCAGATTCCGATATTCCCTTCAAGATTATCGCATCCTCCACCGGAGAGTCCAAATGACAGTACCAGACCCCGGAGTAGAGCAGTTCCAGTCCCAAGTTCGGGACGAGTCCGATCCAGACTCGGAACGGGTCAGGTACCCAGAGTCCTCATTATAATAGATCAGTACAACCCGCAGAGCACCTCGGATCTGTGTGATCCGCAGATCTTTTCAGATCTGCGAGATCCGCAGATCATCCCGGATCATCGTGATCCGCAGATCATACCGGATCATTGTGATCCGCAGATCATCCCGGATCATTGTGATCCGCTGATCATCCCAGATCATTGTGATCCACGGATCATCCCGGATCTGTGTGATCCGCAGATGATTCCAGATCTGTGAGATCCGCAGATCATTCCGGATCTGTGTGATCCGCAGATCATCCCAGATCTGTGAGATCCGCAGATCATCCCGGATCTGTACTACCCGCAGAACACCCCGGATCTGAACGACCCGCAGATCATCCCGGTTCTATGTGATCAGCAGATCATCCCAGGTCTGTGAGATCCTCACGTCACCCAGGATCTATACTACCCGCAGATCATCTGAGATCCGCGGAACATCCAAAGGTCAATTAGTCAGGGAAACATCTGGCAACCAGACATACATCTGGTAAAGTTGGATAAATCTCGGAAGACGAGATAAATGATGTAACCCGAGACCAGTCCCAGCATGAAGATTCTTTCCCACACGGAATAAACCCGAAATGGTATAAAAATTAATTAAAGAATAGACCCCTCGGAACAATAATTTTAAGAGAATAATTTAATAGGGGGGAAATGGTCACCGTGCCACAATATGCAAATTTCTCACTACATTCATCATGGTTATCCATGTATCACTATTTTAAGAATACAAATAACAATATAACGAACCATTATCAATTATAAAATACATAAAAATAGACAAATTCCGGTGCTAAGAGCTCCGGAGGTCTCGTTGTGTATGAGGAGGTGGTGGATGGAAGAATCCAAACTTTTCAAAGATCGGATATTCCGTTGTATTTGAGGAAGAGCAGGACGAGGAGGAAAAGGTGGAGTTGTGGGAAATTCAAATTTTCCTGAGCTCCGACCTCTGGAGCTCCAAATCTCCGGAGCTTTTGTTGTGATTGAGGAGCTGGAGGAAATTTTTGAAATTTTTGAGAGCTCCAAGCTCAAAAGGTTCATTAGTTAAAACAGGTATTAAAATGTTTGAACATGATAGGGTTTCTGAAATGTGACGACACAGCTTACCAAAATATATCGCAGAGTGGAGAAACTTAGCTCCACGAGCTCTGGGGAAAGAGATTTCTTAGGTTTATAAGTTAAAACTGGTGTAAACATATTTCAATATGATAAGTTTGTGAGAGGTAGCAACACTTCAGACCTAGGTCGATGGTTCGTGAGTTACTTAGGTCCTTAAGTCCATGAACACTAGAGAATGACAATACGTAGGTTCATAGGCTATGACAAATTTAAACATGGTTAGATAAGAATGAGAGATGTGATAACTCCCCAGACTTAGNCTAGAGAATGACAATACGTAGGTTCATAGGCTATGACAAATTTAAACATGGTTAGATAAGAATGAGAGATGTGATCCCAGATGACTCCCCAGACTTAAGTCGGTGACTTTGAGGCGTAGGGGTCGTGTAGGAAACATCATGTCGTATGTTGAGGATGAGAACCAAGTAGTAGAGTAACCGAAAAATCACAGTTGATAGTTTAATTAATAATTATAATTAAACTAAAAAAAGAAAATAATAAAGATAATAAAAAACAATTATTATAACAAAAATTAAATTGTTGAGAGGAGAGAGGATGACCGACCAGTCCTGGATCTTGAGGATGAATGGTCTGCCTCAAGGCCAGACTCTCCACCACACACACTACGCAGCAAACAACAACTCTCCTTCGAATCTTTCTTACCGGAAAGATTCAAGTACAACTTCCACATTACCCCTTTCTCGGGAACATTGTGACCTCACAATGGTAATAAAAAAATTGGGAGCTAATAACAAAAGGTATTATGACAAAAGGGAAAAAAATTATAAAAATTAAACTAATTTATAATAAATTAGTTTTATATAAATAAATTTAAATTATAAAAAAATCAAGGAATTTAACGGGGGATTCAGGGTTATAACAGGGAATTGAAGGAAATTAACGGGGTTTTCTAATAAAAATAATTGTTTCAATTTGAGTGTTGGAGGATTTACAGTGTGATGTCTCCCTGGTGCTCTGGAAAGATGGCCTCCACGACATCGTAACGTCAATAATCATCAGAGTCTGAAGAGTTGGAAGGAATAGTCGGTTTTTCTTGACGATTTCGTAATCGATTTTTCCGAACATTTGAAACAGAATTGAAATTATTTTCGGCAACTTGAACTCGGGCAGGTGCAGTTTGCAGGGGAACTGTACTAACCAAATCTAAGTTCTGATTACGATTTGGGACGGAACGTGGAACAGGATGTGAGGAAAAATTATTGTCGAATAAATTCGGCATATTGTCAGTGGAAGATTGAATCGGTGGAGAACTAGAAAGTTTCGGTAAATCGGAATTAAGTTCTAAATTCAAGAACTTATCAATTTCTGCTACCGGATTTCCATCGGTATCATACGGAATATTGTACAATTGAACGTTTTGGACCAAAACAATTTTTGATTTTGCCTTCACAGCATCAGGCATCGTCTGAATACAAATGTTCGTATGACATGTATGACAAACTACTTCGAAAAGACCTTTTCAACGAGGTGTTAACTTTCTGGAATGACCCGGTAAACTCGTAAATTTTCGAGCTAACACCCGCTGACCCTTTTCGTAAGTAATTGGCTGATGCTTGGAATCAACCAATTACTGTGAGCTATGTTGATTGAAAATCGTATTGTGTATAGCTTCGGCTAGAGTATCCTGAACACGAAGTGTAGAAACACTCTGTTCCTCGGCTTCTATCCATTCACGTAAAGTAGGTAATAAATTATCATACTGTAAGTTCGGTAGTCTACCCTAAACCAGAAAATAAGGTGAATGCCCTGTGATTTTGTGAACGGTAGAATTCATAGCGAAAGCTGCTCTAGGAAGATGTAAATCCAAATTTTTCTGGTTACCTTGAACAAACTTAGCGAGAATGCGTTTAATCGTGCCAGTAGCACTTTCGTCAACGCCATTGGCCTGTGGATGATAGGCAAAACTGCGGAGTAATTTGATACCATTCGTCTGTGCAAAATGACGAAATTCCAGGGAAGAGAAATGGGTACCTTGATCGGTGAGAATTTTCACTGAACAACCATGGCGAGAAATCAAATCGCATTGTAAAATTCAAATCGCACTTTCGGAATCAACGGAATGAACCAGGGATACTTTGATATAACGTGTCAGCAAGCAAGTAACGGTAAGTGCATACTGCCTACACCTTGGAGTCATTGGAAGTGGGCTAATATAATCAATACCAACAACCTCGAATGAAGCTGTTGGAAGTTCCATTGGGCTACTCTGCACTTTGATTAAGCGAGGTTGTGAATCTGACAAGTAGCACAGCTGCGAACGAAATTTAGTACATGCCTGTACATTTTTGGCAAGAAATAACGAGCTTTGATCGCACGCCACGTTTCGAAATACCCCAATTGGCCACACGACGTAACGTAAATTTTGTTAATTAAATCTTTCCTAATTTTTGAAACAATAACTAAACGCTACAATCGCTCTTGTTCTTCAGGATTACTGCGATAGACAATACCATTCTGAAGTGTGAAATCTGCAAAATTCAATGGTTTCTTGAGTTTTGGAGCAGTGGGACCAGGGTGATTTAGGAAATCGATAATTTTACGGAAAATCGGTTCGTTATACTGTAACGGGGACAAATCGACGTCTGCAATTGACTGTAAATACTCGACCCTAGAAGTTAGACCATATAAAGAATCCTTAAAACCTAAGTCTATAGAGTTGTTTGCTGGATCAGCAGGAAATCGAGAAAGTACGTCAGCATCAGTGTGTTTTTCCCCGAACAATGAGTAATTGTAAAATCATACGGTTGTAAACGTAAAACCCATCGTGCTAATTGATCATTTGGATCTTTCAAGTTAAACAAGTGACATAACGAATGATAATCGGTAATAACGTCAAAATGTCGACCATACGAATATGGACGGAAGATATTAATTTCCCAAACAATTGCTAAACATTCCCGTTGCGGAGTAGCGTAATTCCTTTCTTCTTGAGTCAAACTACGAGAAGCGTACGCTGACTTTTTCTTTACCGTCCTGTTTTTGGCAAAAGGTAGACCCAATACCGTAACCACAAGCGTCAGCTCCCATCAAACCAAACGGTGTATAATATAAACATACTTTGTGAATTCAACTTGCCATATAAAAGGTGTCTAGTTGCCCAAATTTCGTATGTGTTATATACACCTCATATTATATACATAAACAGCGTGCATGAATATACTGCGCTTTTTTAATGCACGTAATATTCACATATTCTGCAAAGGTAATATATACACAATCCACGCTCATATTAAGTTGTATAAATAATGTATACATAAACAACGTTCTAAGAATATGCAAATAATTTTTTAATTCGTCCAAAATGCACATTTTTATAATAGTTTTTTATTCACTCCAAATCAAATGTTAACTGATATATGCATGTAAAGCGTACAAAAATAACCAGCATATTTTTAATGCATATAAACTATATATATTCCCAATTCCCTGTATGCATGTTTTTTTAAATGTGGTAAATATTGTATAAATAGAAAGCGTATAACACTAGTAATATATCAGAATTTAATTACAATACAATTTGAAAATTAATTTATCAATAATTTAAAATCATAATAAATAAACTTACAGTGAATGAATTAACTATAGTTGTTTTGTTTCTTGATTTTTTACAAATTCTTGAACTTCACCTTTTGAAACTCTACGTATAAATATTAAAAATTATTTTTTGAGATGTTCCACGTATGCGCATTATTTTACCTCTTTGCTATTGCTGTATGTTTTCCAAAGAAGTTGTGTTTACTAAAGTCAGTACGTTCAATTCATTGTCGACCCTTGGTTCGTCATGTGCTGAAAAAACATACTTCGATGTAGAAGTCAAATCCCATATTGATATTAATCAATTGTTAAAATATATGCTCACCTGTCATTACAACTTAAAATAGAGAATCAATTTGTCGCAAATTAGCTCCAGGGCTATAAGTTGAAAACTCCCTCGCTCACTTTCACTTGTATCTAATAATTCGACTGTTTTTGAGGTTCGTAATGCGCTTGATTTTTTTACTGCTTTCTCATACAAGTCTAGAATAGTAAAAATAAGTTGAATTTTTATAGAATTACATTCGGCATAACTTCAAGTAATGAACAAATTATGCGATGCTTATTTGAATTTACCAAAACTTCATATTTTTTCCAATTATCGGCTGGCATTGAGTCAGATGATTTCACAAGTACTGAAACAGTTTTCGTACCCGGTGACGGCCAAGAACAATAAACCACTGAACCTAGGTGAAAATCTAGCTAATCTGACGGTACAACAGCAAATCGATTTTCTAACTTAAAAAATATCACTGAAAAATTCTTATAAATTTTCGAATTCCTCATGTCCTGTTTCACGTTCTTCACTGAATGAAGAACAAAACAATACAGAAGAGAACAAAAGTACGACACGGACGGTAAAAAATATAGAACATGATAAATATAACTATTCACTTGTTATGCACTTAAAATGCATAAGTTTAACCAGTAAATGGAAATATTCGCATTTTATATTTCTAAAATTTTGAGTAGAAAATATAGATTCGAAATGTATAATCATAATGCACATCTAAGAAATCGAGTTTGATGCACATATATTGAATATGTACTATGTGTGCGTTTATTGTGCATACAATATATACCAAATAAAGTCATGATTTAGGGATAAACAACCGGTATCACTTGAACATATACTGCTAAAACCAGCACTGTTTATTTACGAAAAATCGGTTTTATACAGATAATATTCAAAAATGGTTCAATGGGAGTATGTAAGAAAGCGTTGTTGTTGGAGCGTTTTCGTTAGAATACGCTAAAACTGGAGCAGAGCAAAGCTTCTTCTTCAATTCTAAGATTTCTTTTTCTGTCTCAGGTGTCCAGTGGAACTGAACCCCTTTTTTATCAAGCTGATGCAGTGGATCCGCAATTTTCGAGAAATTCGGAATAAACCTACGGTAACACGAGCATAAAGCAAAAAATGAACGAACATCCGAGATGTTTTTCGGAACTGGAAATTCACTAACAGCCCTAATTTTAGCAGGATTTGGATAAATACCGTCGGCGGAAACAACGTGATCCAAGAATTTTAATTCGGTATTTTCAAACGTACATTTCGCTGGTTTTAACTGAATGGTAGATTTCCTTAAAGCCTAAAGGACAAACTTAATCCGTTCTAAATGAGACTCAAAAGTCTTCCCAAATACGATAATATCGTCCAAATAAACCAGACAAACTAACCATTTCAATGAACCCAATGCGGGTACGATTAAACGTTGAAGCGTTGCTAGAGCATTACCACGCACCAAACAACTCTCTCTCGAATCTTCCCTGACAACTCCCACACATACTACTGTGACAACAAACTAGAAGATAAAGCTGATGACATACCATGATGATGGTTTCATCATACTCACGATTTACACATATCAAATCCTTAGTGAGGAAATCCTGACGGACGAAAATTTCATAAACCTTGTCATCCCTATCGTCTGTAGATTAATATCGTACGCATCCAAAAATTTAAACAAAAATAATTGTGTAAACCCAATACTTTGTACCAAAAATAATGGTGCATATCCGATATGTACAAATACAGTAAAGTTCGCTTATGTATTTTGCAATATTATTTTTCTGAATTTTATTTGCAAAACACTTCAGCGAAACTCACTGTGTAATGCAATTTAAAATTATTAGGTGACAGGTCGTGACTCTGAGGTAACTGCCTCGTGACTCTGTATCACTGTCACTGTCTCGGCGTTTGAAGATACATGAATTAATATAATTCTAGTTTATTCAATAGTGTGTCTGAGTCACTCAATTATAACTCATGACCTTGGTGACCACGTGAATCTCCGAGTCATGCTTTGGTCACTTTTAAATCTGTATTTGATAAAATTGCATAATAAGTCACTACTCGTGAGTCTATAACTCTTATTGAATTAAATTCAGACTTAGAAGTAACTTAGTGCTTAACAATTTGCACACTAAAAAGCCATTTGTCAAAATAAGGTTAGTTGGAAGTAAGTTGTCCTCTTCAAAGTAACCCGCATGATTCTAAGGACATAATTTTAGAAAACACTTTACTGAAAGTACCGCGCCGCTAAAGTGGATGTTCCCTCAATTTTCACTTGATGGTAACGTCACTATGCACTGTTGACAAGCTTTCCCCCTCTCTTCTACTTTCAAGATGTATACCAATAAATGATATCAATATCTTATGGCCAATTCTTACTGTATGAAAGTTTCGCATTTCCAGAAAATTAAGTATTTTTATTAAAATACTACGATTCTGAAATTTTCAACGTAGAAAACTGTTCCTACCCAAATTCATTTTGGGTAGGTGCAGCTTAAAAATTTAAATAAACTTTCATTTGATAAAATGACAGAAACACCATTTATGCATGTTTGTTTATTTTAAATTCAATGAGGCATTGTTCTACAGGAAAATGGAATTTAAGGAGAGACAAATGAAGATTCAACTCAACTTTTAGTTGAGGGCAGTTAAACTGAGTTTAGTTGATTTAGAATTTCCTAGGCCAATGCAAAATATGAAATAATTTGGTTATAAGATACTCCCCATTTACATCACGTGCTAAGAGTTTCAAACATTAAGAATTAAATACTTCGTTCTAACGTGTGGCATTGTTGTGGAAGCTTTTCTATTGGGTTCTATTTTAGTTCTTCTATACCAAAAAAATTTTTTGCATCCCAAACCAAATGCCAAGTTGTATTTTTTGCAGGCACAACAATAGCACAAATTCAAAAGTGACCTTGGAAACGAGTAATTTATCCATTTATGTTAATTGGTTAACAATCGCAATAACGCCACCTGAACTTCACTTCCATTTTTCCATCATTGGTAAGGAGATTTTGGAGTAACAAATTTGGAATAGAGTCCAAGCAATAATTAAAGATTAGTTGAAGTATTCCGCAAACTTATTTCAGCATTACTTATTTATTTAGCTACTTAAATTTCCGTCGAATAATTAAATAAGAGCTTACTCCATTTAAAAACCTCATAGCTTTTATATAAAACCATGACGGTTATAAGACCAGAATTCTTCGGCAAACATCTTCTAATCGTGCTCCACTGTACTTGAATTTCCCAGTAATTAATTGTTAAACTTAGCAACAGAATAAAAATTCTATTTCTCGTTATTCGTGATGTGAAGCTAAAATTATTCCCTAGCACGTGGAGGATTATGTACAAGTGGAACTAATTCTAAAGCATTTTCTTGTCAATCTTTTATTGTTTTTATATGCCTCAATTAGGCTACTATTGTTAGTCAACTTTATCTTCAGCGCGGGTTATATGCACCAGAGACTATCTACATTTCTAAGCAATACAATTCGCCGAGTGTAGTGAGTAGTATTCAGGGTTATCAAAACCTGGGGTTTTCGTTATAAAAACCCGCAATACGAGGGTTTTGGGGTTTTATAGGTTTTGATAATATAAACTTCTGGTGAAACGAGGCTAAATGAAAAATTTGTAACAGTATTGGTATGTAAACATATGCAAAGGTAAAATTCAGAGGTATGACTGAAGGGTGTAAATATAAAATTTTCTACAGCAAATTACTTTGATGACAAAGTTCGTTAAATCGGAACGAAGTTGGACTGCTTTAGTTGTATTACAGTGAAGTCCGGTACAGTGAATCCACAGAGACAGGCAGGATTGTTCAGTAAAGCCGGAGTTCATTATATCCGTCTAGTGAACGGACCCTACAATTCAATAATTGTTCATTATATCCAATTACTTTACTTTAAATTCAGCTACATCGATGTAGAGAAGTACTGGATGATGAAAATTTGCTTGAGACTTTGAATAAGGTCATGTTGAATTTCTATATCAAGAAGGGTCGACGTTTCTACCGTTTTCTTCGAAACTCCCAAGACTCTTTGTTGGATTTGAAGCTTGTTTCTCTGCGTCCATAGGCTAGTTTTATTGTCAGGTAGGAAGAGGTACATAATTTGTGTTTAATTAGGAATGGTGGATGGATGCACAACTGTCCAGCAACCAAAGGGCTTTTCGGTTTGATTCCTGTAAGGTTACTTTCCACTGAATACAGAACTTTGAAAAATAATTAAAGAATTCATCCAAGCTTTTTTGTTTGCCTTAAAACATTAAAGTGTACAAAATTTTAATTACTTTTAAAACATCCTGAGTTTAAAATTATTGCTACAATAATTGACTGCTGCTTTTCGGATCTAGTTACATTTGTGTACAATAACAATGAAAAGTCCCATGAACTTCTCTCCACCAGATCGAGTTCTTCTAAGCAACAACGAAAATGTTTCGTGACTGCATTTGACTTTTAAACTGCAGTGTGTTAACTCACTCCGAGGTTCCATCAAAGTCGTGTGCATAGATGGGCATAGATGAATATGGAAGGATTCATTGAGGAATTCAGACATCTTTCATGCGTGTTCACTATAACTGTTCAAAATGACTCTCAGGACAAATAGGTTTGGTTCACTAAGGCCGGAAGTATAGCCGATTTTATTAGTCGGACTACTTAACACATAACCTCCCATTTGCTTGACAGGAACCGGACAGGTTGTATAGCTGGAGTTCTATTATGCCCGGAGTCACTATACCCGGACTTCACTGCATTTCGATTAAAAGTAAAACATTTAATACTATTCTATTTATAGTCTTGATTTCACTGTAAATTTGAATTTAGTGAGCTTCGCGGGCCTTTTCTTGACAAAATCCCCATAAGAGTTTTGCTTTTTTGGCAAAACCTCAAAACACGGGATTTGGCCCAAAAATCCCCCAAACCCCTTCAAAACCCTTATAGCAAACACTGGTATATGGATACATGGTGGCAAGTCCAGCAAAAGGTAAAAAATTTTGGCATTTTTTATTTTACAAATTGATTTGAGTCAAGTTTTTTTTAATATTTTCTAAACCTTGAATATATTTGGAAGTGCGTGATGCTATTATTCCATTCTTATGTAACCATTAGTTGAACAAAAAAAGTTGGTTGTCATTTACCCACATTAACTGAGTAAAACTTGGTGTGTAACTAATTGTCACAATTGTCACTGAATACATAATCAACTAGTGAACCTTTGTGCTTCATTGAGTAGTCTCTTTTACTTAAAATCAACCTTTAGTTCATAAGAGGTTATGTATGTTGTTAGCAGAATACGAACGATCAATAGAGCCTTAAATGGAATTTAAATCTATGGTAGACGATTTATAATCTATGGTATGTACCATGGATTTAAATCCATTGTTGGCGATTTATAATCTATGGTGATGACGTCGTACCATATATTATAATCCCAAACCATTACTATAATATATGGTATTTCTGCGCAATTGCGCTAGTGACCTAGTGACACCTGACCTCCGGGAAATGTTTTAAATTACATTACAATCTACAATTTGGTTTTTGCGGCATTGAAAGCAATCCTTCCGTTTTCGAAATATTAAAAATAAATCCTCTTTTCTCCATAAGAAACAATGTAACAGCGCACGGAGCAACAGTTTGATAATAAGGAATCCTATCTTATTTATTGCTAGTAGTGATAAAATTATGTAGAGAATTATCAACTTTGTACCAATTTGTGCCACGAAAAAATTCACTGGTTTACCTGATAAAGTTTTTCAATGAGTGTGTTAACTTATTTTTGAATACATCATATGAGTGATGTTTTGTAGCTAATACGAATCAATCGTGCGAAACAATCCTTCATAAAGATGAAATGAGAAATCTTAAAGGCATAATCAACATTTTTATTCCAATGAAGAATTCAGTTCACTCATTTATAAATAGTATCATCACAATAGATCATAGTGTTCCTGTAGAGATGACGGTGGATTTTTTGAAAACTTTTCGACAAGTGTCCGATGGATTGGAACTTATAAAGGGAAAATCGGTTGAAACAATGAAAACAATTTTTTTTTGTAATATACGTTGCTGCGATATAATAAATTAGTTATTAAATTAACCAATACAGTGTTCATATACAAAAGTAAATAATGAGTTGAAAAAATTCGAAGTAATGAATTAGAAAAATCAGTTAAAGAAATTTTCAGAGGTGTTGAGAAGCTTCGAAAACTCAAAGACTTCGACCGAAGTCTTCAAATTATCGAAGCTTCGACCTTCGAATTTTCTTGGCAATCTTCGACGAAGTCTTCGATCGAAGTTTTGAAGGTTAAATTTCACAATTTGAGCGTGGTCGACTTAAAGACGTTTTCATTCACTTCATAAAATGATATCACTCGTATGTTGTTCTTTGTTTGAAAATTTAATTAAACTACTTCCAGTAAACGGAGAAATACTTACCTTTCTCCATCATAAGTTAAAACCAGAGTTCAAAATAAAAATCGGCTTGATATATGTCACGATATACAGAGTGTTATTTAAGTAAGTCTGGTTGTTAGGGCTTAAGAGTGACATATCATGGGTTGGTGGTGCTGCCATCAGGTACATTACTTTAGAACTATAATTGTCTCACAGTAGTTGCGTGGCTAACAAATCTAACGGTTACTGGTATTCTCAAAATAAGTTTAAAAAAGAAAAAAAATCGTAGGACGGAATCAAGTAAGAAACAGAAATAAATATTACAAGTATTATTTCAAATATATAAAAAACTAAAAACTACTTTGCGTTTAATTTTATTAAACGTTATTTATTTATTGTTATATAGAAATAAAATTTTAATTTCCCAATTTTCGACGTAATGATACGTTAAAATGGCTTCCGCTTGTTATCACTAATCGATAGACACCTTTCTTGCAAATCCTTCTAACCTTCGATCTCCGTTTTTTTTCGTTCCCTTCGATCGAAGATCGAAGGGAAAAAATGCCCTTCGCAACACCTCGAAAATTTTTAACTTTTTACGTAGATAATTTATGATGCAGACGGACTCGAGGTATAGGTTACCCATCATGGTGTGTTTCAAAACTCGAATATTTCGAGAACGGAAGGGTTTAATTCAATTCTGCAAAGACCAAATTGAAGACAAATGCTCAAAGTTTAATTTAAAACATTTTCCGGAAGTCAGGGGTCACTGGGTCACTAGCACAATTGCGCAGAAATACCATATATTATAGTACATGGTTTGGGATTATAATCTATGGTACGACGTCATCATCAGAGGGCGGATATACAGGGTGTTTTAAAAGAAGGTCCCGCTGTTTGAAATTCAATAGCGTTTGTTCTAACTGTCCGATCCTTGTTACATTTGGTGGAAATTGAAGCTGAATAAATAGAAAAATTGACCAGATTAGTTGTGACCAACTGTGTCAACAGTTGCTAAGGTCAAATTAAGGTCATAGGTCCAGTCCAGGATTTTAGCATTAGGTTGGCATGGAGAAATGGACATAAACAACTACTAATTTTTCTAAATAAGCTGCTTGGTTACTGGAATTTTAACTACTCACCAGATAATTGCACAAATTGAGAACAAAATTAAGTTTTTTTTTGTGAACAATTTGTTATATTAATTTCTCATTTTCACCTTTGGCGCAAATTTCAAATTTTAATGTCATTGACCCCGGATTCACTTTCGATCCAATTTTTTCTTACTTAATGTCATTGACCCCAGATTTACTTTCAATCCAATTTTTTCTTACTCATTCTATTTTTGTAATTCCGAATGTCTTTCAGTAAGAACTCGTCTGGAAATTACGCTAAAATCAGAAGGAAACCAAGTCCCAACAACTCACATCTAAGTTTTCATTTCATAAAACGTCCGAATTGTTACCGATGTGACCAAAGCGAAAGAACAAAAATTTTAATACATTCCTTTTTACGTTAGTAAACTGCATGCATCA
The DNA here is from genome assembly GCA_002738285.1 of Holacanthella duospinosa. Taxonomy (NCBI): domain Eukaryota; kingdom Metazoa; phylum Arthropoda; class Collembola; order Poduromorpha; family Neanuridae; genus Holacanthella; species Holacanthella duospinosa. The sequence goes on along the minus strand of NIPM01000404.1, from coordinate 86,473 downwards.
GCTGTCAGTAGTGAATTTTTTTGTTCTTTGGCTTTGGTCACTACGGTAACTATTAACATAAGTATAGAATCAAATTTGTGTAGTATCAAAAAAAGTTTAGGGATATCGAAAATTCTAAGAAATTTCCAAATGTAATCCAAGACCAAATTAATCCAATTTTGTTCCCAATTTGTGCAATAGTCTAATGAGAAAATAATATTCCAGTAACTAAGTAGCTTATTTGAAAAAATTAGTAGTTGTTTACGTCAATTCCTCCATGCCAACCTAATGCTAAAAACCTGGACTGGACTTATGAACTTAATTTGACCTTAGCAACTGTTGACACAGTTGGTCACAACTAATCTTGTCAGTTTTTCTATTTATTCAGCTTCAATTTCCACTAAATGTAACAAGGAGCGGACAGTTAGAACAAACGCTATTGAATTTCAAACAGCGGGACCTTCTTTTAAAACACCCTGTATACTTTCTAAAAAACAGCGTTTTACTTACTTAAATACTTGCCAAAAAGCGACAAAATACTGATAAAAAAGCATAAAATAATTAACAATACTTTGTTATTTTTGTAAGTATTTACAATTCTTTTTAATTAATTCACTTAATTGAAGTCTAAAAACCCGATTGTATGCTAATTTGGAGCAAAAAAAATCGAATTGTTTGATTTATTGGTTAAGGAATGATTAATTTAAACACTTTATCGCGGCTCCAACACATAAGTCAATACATTTTTAAAGGAAATTTTTATTAAATTTTTTCTGAAAAAAAAAAGTTGGTTTCTCCAAAAAATATATCATTATTTGCCGCTCGTGTTAACCGACGTAAAAGCATGTCTTTATTATTGATTTTTTTTTAAATTACGGCAAAACTTTCCAAATTCTCAAACTTTTAGTACCATTCTGGCTTTTTAAAAATGACAAAAATTTTTTGTCTCTTCAACAGCTGTTCTACTCTGCTGTCTTTTTCTCATCCCTCTCTCATCTCACCAAAAAAATTGTCATTTTTAAAAAGTCAGGCATAATCATTTATATAATGTATATGTGGTATAATCATTTCCATAGGGATTAGATATGCGAAACGAAGTTTTGATAATACGGAACAAAATGTCAAAAACTGCATTGGAGAAATCATTATACTAAAAGAGTTATGATTTTTTGAAATTTTTTGAAAATTTCTTTGGTAAGGTGGAGTGGTGTATGTTATACACCTTGCCACGTTGCCAATTTAGCTTGAAGTAAGCAGTTTTGCAAAATAAAAATAAATTTTTTGCCGAAGGTAACAAAAATTGTTTTATATCTCCAGTTTACAATAGTCTACAATTAAGGCCAGCCAATTCCTCGGAAGTCATTTTGAGTCATTGACTCAGGACACATTTTGAGTCATTAACTCAGGACACATTTTGAGTCAATTTGGCTTTGTAATTGTTAGGAAACTTACTGAATCAGTATGCAGTATTAGGCATTCTGTATGTACAAAATTTATCGTACATGCAATTTAACCATTATATAAGCGCAGTAGACATTGTAAATGCGCAATGGGAGTTGTGCGTGCGCAGTAGGTAAGTATATGCGCAGTGAGAATTTTACACGAGCAGTGAGCATTTTATATGCGAAGTAGGTATTCTACATTTGCAGGAGGCGTTTTACATGTTCAGTATATATTCCACATGCGCAGTACATAATGTACATCCGCAGTAGGTAATGTAAATCCTCAGTGTATGTTAGGGTACCGTCACTTTTAGTATAATGTACGCACATGCATTTATGAGCAAGATCCTAAAACCTAAACTCCACAAAATTACGGTTTTTTTTTGTAAAATGACTGCCTTGTAAAACTCAATTTTCTTCCTTAACAATTCAACCAAAGAGGTTGTGTTGTGTTTAGCAAGAAAGTAACAATTTTTTTACTACCTTAATGTATCGCGGATTAATATCGCCCCGGCACATAATTTTTTGAAAATTTCAACAATATTTTAAAAGTACAATCGTATGTAATTCCTAGCTTGCATTGGTCTCCGCAAATTTTCTATTTGAAAATTGCACAAAACTTTTCAAAATAACCTCTAAGTCAAACAAAATTTTATAAATATACACATGTCATTCACAAAATGTATAAACACATGTCCCATGGTTCCAGGAAAATACCAAATTTAGTCGCGGATTGATTTGGCGCGGTAATTTTTTTTTTTCGAAAATCTCAAATAAATTTGCATAAAATACATGTCACTTACACAATGTTTAAACACACATAATGTTCTAGGAAATTACCAGATTTAGTCGCGGATTGATTTGGCCTTGGCGATTGCTTTTTAATCTTCAAATATCTTTTGAAAATAGCTCAGTGTACATACAAAAATGTGATTCCATGACAATAACAATTTTGGTCGCGGATTAAATTGGCCCCAGTAATTATTTTCTCAAAAGTCACAAATATTTTATCAAGACAGACAGAAATAACTTATACAGTGTCAAAATACATATTCGGTTCCGAAAAAATACCAAATTTAGTCGCGGGTTAATTTGGCCCCAATAATTTTTTTCTTGAAAATCACAAATATATTATGAAGACAAACTCAAATCACATACTCAGTGTTCAAATACATATTCGGATCCAGAAAAATACCGAACTTAAGTCGCGGATTAATTTCTCTCCAGCAAAATATCTTTTGAAATTTATTGCAATGATTTATTGCCAAACTTATTTAGTATATTCTCATAAACAACACAATACACTGCACTGGTACAATTTAAACCTTTTTGAATCTTGAAATAGTTTCAAACTGGTTGTTATCATTTATTAACATTTTACCAACAAATTTAGTATACGTGATAAATGACTCACTAGAGCCATTAAACAGGATTTCTCAGCATTAGTATGAATGGACCAACAAAGATTAGCGAGTTTAAGAGATTGTATTACAAACTCTTTTGGTTGAAAACCAATATCGTACCGATGATCCCACAAGATTTAGCGGACGACTAGTTAAACATTCGGGATAAAAAAAGTTTCGCTATAGTGTGCTTTTTGAAATTTATATTTACAATATTGTTATGGCTCTGGTCTAAATCCACCAGCTTACTCAAATTTAGTTGGACGAAATTCCCAGAGGTCACTAACACTAACTCACTAATCAATTAACTTAATTGATTAAATAAATAAAACTAATTGAACTTATAATTGAAAATTAAAATTAGTTTTTGAAAACTGCTTTTCCCGGATAAGTCTTCCTAACTTTAAAATTTGAACAATCAGACTAACCTCTCAACTGTCAGCATCCGAAAACTCAATAATTAACTTTTTATTGTTTTCAAAATAAATAAAATCCTTTATTCAATAATTTCAACTATTTGAAAATAATAATGAAAAGCAATTTTTTTAAATAAATAAAATCACCAAAAAAAGAAACCTATAATTCTATAAGCAATAAATTTTTAACAATAATCAATCTCGACAATCGGTATTACTAATTTCCTACTTAAGGTTCCAGAATAAGCTACTCAAGCTAAAGCTAGAATTGGAATGACATTTTATGGACTTGGGCCCTGGGTTTAGAGTGGAACTAATTCGATAAAAAATCTATTATTATGTACTGAAACAAAGAAAACTATAAGAAAAGAAACAGCTGGTAGAGAGTCAATTAAATTGTGAAATGATAAAAATTAAATTGTAAAATGATTCCTGAAAATTTCATCACAGTCTGTCGAATCCGCCCTCCGCCGTGCCTTTACTGTCATGTCATTTATAACAGATTTACCAAATCTTTCAATAATAACGATTTGAATTGATCAACAGTGGCCACAAAAAAAATGATTTTAAAATTGGAATCCTCATCTCGCATTTTTTTTAAGTTTGACTTTACGTTCTCTCATAAGGTAAAAATGACCTCAACGAAAGTTGTACCAAATAGTACGGAGAGTAACTTTTATCTAGAATATTTTTATCTCTACGCTGACACCTTGAGGTCACAAGGTCGAGGTCAGGACCCCAGTTCCCCATAACGCACAAAATGACTCCTATAATGTTGTTCATCTTCAAGACACAAGTACTTTTCCTAATGACATTTTTGTCTCTCGTGCCCCCCGAGGTCACACGTCAAAGTCAACAACCTCATCACCCCATAAGGCCGGTATTTTTGGAGTTGGAAATCCTAGGGAGCTAGAATCCATCGAATCGGCCGGCCTTTTTGTTTGGGTAATAACGGGGAAGTTCAAGGGCTACTGTTTTAAATTACCTACTGTAAGTTTCGGAGGATTGGGAGGAGTTCGGGGAGTACTCATAACTAAGACATAGGATTTCAAAGTAGAAAGAAATAGAAATTTAAAATTAACGGTATGTCGTATAAATTCCCATAACCTCAGGAGATTCAAGAAACAGAATTGGAACATCGTGAGCCGAGCTGAGCGGAATTTGCTGATATATGAATTTGACCCACTACTCCTAACCTGGACTGACCTTTAGCAATTCCGAATTGATGAATGAGTTAAGCCTTCCTAAGTAGTCAGAAATACAACAGCTGAACCGAGTTCTAGTGACAAGCGTAAGACTACCATATGATGACATTGGAAACCCATGTGCTGATCAAATGTATCCTTCTCCTTCTAAGTTCATCCCATACATATCTTGCAGAACTCCAAGCCGAACATGCCAAACCTACTGAGAAGTAGTCGATGAAAGAGGATGAAGGGAATGAAAATCAATAGCAAATGGATTGATCGTTGAATCTAGAAAATGAACAATTGCTTAGAAAACAAAAGCCGATAACGAAAACGCACAATGCGAGATTTGTTTCTGGAAGTTGTAGAAACGGTGTTTCGGATGATGAACCCGAAGTTGAAAAATCAGCACTCCTTGAAGGAGGAATCTTAACACTTGTCACTTCATTGGAATCTGCAATTGAAGGGTCTAGTGCAGAAAGAGCACTTGTTGATTTCAAAGTTTTTAAAAATTCGGTTTCCATTAGGAACAAATATGTAAAAGTAAAATCTGATTACAAAGATTGTTGAAACGCATTTAGTAACATAATAATTATACGGTTTCAATGAAGAATAAACCACCTACCTCGGAATTAAAATTTGTTTACAATTGAATATTAAAACATTAAGCAACACCATTATATTGGCAAAAGCTTATTGACAAATTATTAAATGTGTTCCACCTCAGAGTTCAATGACCTCTTAATCCTCCCTTTCACTTCATTGTTACGGAAAGCAATGTAATTGGTCGATTCATTCGGACGTTAGATCTTGAGCAGAGAAACTAACACAAGAAAATCAAAACCTTAGAAAAAATTTAATGAGACGTAAAAATAGTTACGTTTTTTCTGGAATTTGTAGGAATACCAGATATAGAGTGGATCCGACAGAATTGAATGAAAATTTGAACAATTTTGCTCCTAATTATGCTGAAGATTATGTGACATGCCGAATTATGGGACATCACTTTGTTTCATTTTTAGTGCTCACGAAATGTCAGTTATCGGAATAGGCTTGACCGGGACAAATGGAGCGTGTTTGGAAAGCTCTTGCCAACTCAAACACCAATAGTTTAGCCATTTGACCTCATTAGTATCTAGAGATGAGGATATGTCATCAAATTTATTTATTTGAACATGTTCAAATGAGGTAATATTTGCAAAGTTAAATGCCACTGCACCATTAATGCCGTTCGTGTAGTAGTGCAGTTTGACATGAGCGTTCAAACGATTTCCAATTTGACTAAGTTCAAAAATTTTATATTTCCTGACCTCAAGTGGTGACGAATATGGGGAACATTAGTACATTCTTGTTTGATTTGGTACCTTTCCATAGATACCCTGTTTGCCTTTGTGCAGCCTATTCCGATATCTGATCTTAGGTAATCCTTACAGGATTAACAAAGCGATCCCCCACAACGAAACTTGTCACATCATTTTCAGCATAACTAAGAGTGCATATGATAAAATTTTTATCCAATACTGTCGCATCCGCCAAACCCCACGTATTTGTTTCACAACATTTACAGCCAAGTTTTACTGCCTCCAATTGGTAACGGAAATTTTTGAAAATTAAAAATCAACAAGTGCTCTTTCTGCACTAGACCCTTATCGCTCAATTATTGAGCGATATCAGAGTGTCTACTTTGACAATCTATAATTGTACTTACGGAAGCTTGTTAAAACTTTCTTGAGATTTTTCAAATTTTTCTGATCATTCCTGCCATTCAAAATGCAATCTTCGATGAAACTTTCAGACATCGGAATTACAATTAGCTTTTGATCCATGCATTCCTGAAAGATCGCGGGGAAAGAAGCAATCCCTTGCGGAAGAAGTTGTACTCGATGAGGACTCACAACCAAAAACTTTTTGCTGTGGATTCTTCTATTTCAATTTGATGATAAGCATCAGGGCTGTCGAGTTTAGTGAACCTGTAATAGATGCAAAGTGATTTTTCGTCCTAGCTAGAGTGTGCTGGATTACGTGCAGTTGAGAATTGACTGTATTCTTAAAGTCACCAGTAATTCTAACTTTACCATTCGCCATTGGTACTACTACTCAAGGTGAAGCCCAGTCACTGTGTTCTATTCGTTGAATCGCACCTGACTTTTTCATTCGATGAAATTCTTTATCTACTTTGGAACGAAGAGCAAACGTAAGAGGTCTTGCTTTGAGGACTCATTGGTAGCATCATCCTTGAGGACAATCTTAGCCATGAAATTCTGAAGCAGTCTTTTAGCTTCCCTAAAAGCATCCAATTTTTATCTAAAACAGAGTTTAAAGTAAGGTTAGTTCCTGCCTTGACACGATTAAACTGTGCTGAAATTTTGTGCCAATCGAGATTAAACACTCTCATTAAGTCTACCAACAAAGAACAACCCTTCGTAACAAGTGTGGTCTTGTATCTTTGATTTTTATAATCGATTGTTGAGATCAGCTCTCCAATCGGATGAAAAATGTTTCCTGTGTAAGAGCGAAACACTCGTTGATTTTTGAAGTTTAGAAGACCTTAGTTCTCGTTTCCAAAGATCCCATTCGGATTTGTGTTATTGTTGGGCCAGTAAAAAAAATACAACTTTGCATTCGTTTTGGGATGCAAAATTTTTTTCTGGTATAGATGAACTAAAATAGAAACAAATAGAAAACTTCCACAACAATGCCACACGCTAGAACGAAGTATTTAATTTTTAATGTTTGAGACTCTTAGGACGTGATGTAAATGGAGAATATCTTATAACCAAATTATTTCATATTTTGCATTGGGCTAGAAAATTTAACTAAAGTTGAGTTGAATCTTCATTCGTCTCTCCTTAAATCTCACTTTTCCGTAGAACACTGCCACACATATTTGAATTTAAAATGGACAAACATCGAGTCAGTAATGCAAAAATACATGCATAAATGGTGTTTCTGTCACTTTATGAAATGAAAGTTTATTTAAATTCTTAAGCTGTACTTATCCAAAACGAATTTGGGTAGGAACAGTTTTCTACGTTGAAAATTTCAGAATTTTTGGAATCGTTTTTTAATCCTCTGAGAATGCGAAACTTTTATACAGTAAGAGTTGGCCATAAGATAATCCATATTGGTATACATCTTTAAAGTAGAAGAGAGGGGGAAAGCTTGGCAACAGTGCATAGTGACGTTATCATCATGGGAAAATGGTGGGAACATGCACGTTAGCAGTGCGGTACTTTTATTAGTGTTTTCTAGAGTTATGTTCTTAGGATCATCCGTATTACTTTGAAGAGATATCGTACATAAACTTACTTCCAACCCACGTCATTTTGACTGGCATTTTTGTGTGCAGATTGTTAAGCACGAAGTTACTCCTAAGTCTGAATTTCATTCAATGAGAGTCATAGATTCACAGGTTAGTGACTTATTTTGCCAGTTTGTCAGACACAAATTTTAAAGTGACAAAACCATGACTCGGAAATTCACAAAGGTTACCTAGGCCATGAGTTATAAATGAGTGACTCAGACTCACTATAGAATAAAAGAGGATTATATTAATTCATGTATCTTCAAACGCCGAGACAGTGACAGTGACTCAGAGTCACATATAGCACGTAGAGTCACGAGGCACTTACCACGGCGTCACCGCCCCGTCACCATATAATTTTAAATTGCATTAGTCCATGAGTTTTGCTGCAGTGTTTTGCTCATAAAATTCAAAACACTAACGCTCTTTTTATGGTTTTTCTTTTTTCAACTTTCAGTACAGAATTCTGTACGAAACCCTAATTGGAATCAATTTATGCTTTCTGCATGTGTTGTCTAAGCGTTGTGAATACGTTGTCTACTTTTTTTTCTTTAATGCTTTGTTTGAAGAATAGATTTATGGTTTCCTTTCTCTGTCTATTTGCTTATTCTTACCGTAAACTATTGAAAGTTCAACAATTTAACTTTTTTTTTTACAAAAAAATTCTGTACATAAATGATTAGAGAAAGCCTAAATAAATTCAAAAACGGGTGGAGCATGTTATGACAACGCTAAGACAAGGAATACACAACATGCTCAAACCATAAAACGAGCGTATTAGTGAAAACCATGGTCCATGGAGACCGTTTGTTGTCGCTTCGCTTTATAGGGTCGCGCAGTTTTGGTGTTTGGCATGGGAGATTTTTGGGGAAAAATTTGGGACCGTTGTGTACATTTATTTCTCAATGGATTGTTGTCATGAGAAACAAAAACATGACGAAATATTTTTAAATGACTTTTAATTAACGGAGAGCGGTCCCAAATTCTCTCCCAAAAATCTCCCATGCCAAACACCAAAACTGCGCGACCCTATAAAGCGAAGCGACAACAAACGGTCTCCATAGACCCTGGTGAAAACAAATTTATAAGTAAACTTTATAAGAAAACTTTACTGTATCTGTATATATTGGACATGTACCATTATTTTTGGTAGAAAGTAGTGAATATGCACAATTATTTTTGTTTGAATTTTTGGATGGGTACGACATTTATCCACAGACGGTAAGGATGACAAGATTTATGAAATTCTTCGTCCGTCAGCATTTGATAAGTTCAAATCGTGATTTTGACGAAACCATGCACAATATTAATTTGTTTTCTTTTTGAAGGAAACAATTAACCAATAAATCAAAATGAATTATCATATAATTACGGTATTATCTCGGAGTCAATACGAATTGGTATATGTTTAAAGCGTCGTTTTCTTATATTTGTTATACATCCACTATAAAAAAATTTTTTTTTTTTTACTGAAAATGACTTTATTTTAACTTGAATGTAAATGACACTTTAAATGAACGAAAATCAAAGATAAAATAATTAATCCAAAAAAAAAAATAATAATAATTTTTAACAGAATAATATCACCATAACGAGAAAATTTCTTCTAAACTTCGATCAGCTGGAAGTGTACCGATAATTGAAGCCGCATTTCCTTGTTGAATGATCAAACTAATTCCTTGTATAATGTAGGTAGTTTTGTATAAGAACCGTTTTTGTCCTATTTCGTTCCAATTTTTGTTAAATTATTTTCACATTAATTGATAAAAAGAACATTATGCCTGTTGCTCTGGCAACAAGACAAACGTGACTGAATACTTAGAATCAACTCAACAAAGCTCTGTAATAACGCGAGCGTTGTAATCAGCCGAATATGGCAAAAACTGCGCAACTCGAAAATAACAGTCAAAGTGGGAAAATTCAAAAATAAGTTTATGATAATTTCTACGTTCAATTATTTCTAAGTCCAATTGTTTTCGTTTTGGTGTAAAGTATGTCCCGAACAAAGAGGGATAGCGGTAGCTCTACTTTTTTCTAAGTTTGAAAGGTTAGCGAATTGAGCCGGTTAAAAAAATGGGATCCCTAGCTAACATACGCCAAATCAACATCCTTCAATCTTTTCTTTGTACCCCGGGCTGGTGTATTAGCTATTTTTTGAAAAACGAATACTAAGGACAACTGAATTTATATTATAGTATACTAAACAATTTGTCCGCGGTACTGTAAATAATTCAAAGTATTTAAAATATTGGAGTTGTACATTTTCATGTGAAAAGAATTTGTATCTATACAATTTTCACTTTCACACGGTGTAAGTACTCCAATGGTTCCCATTACCCTAGATAAATACCAAGACTTGTGACAGTATCATCAATGTTCAGTCAAGACAGGAATGTAACTCGGGCCTGTATCTATATACTAAAATCTATTTCACTTATGTCTGATCAACTGAAGTCCCACGGTGAGTTAAAATGAACGTTTTGATTTATTTCCAATATGTCTCCACGGCGTGGTCGGACAAAACTAACTTCCTTCTCTTTCCGCAGTTCTGTTGTCTAACTGGAACCTTCTTCTGAGGCAGATTATTTCCATTGCACTTTTCCTCCTTCCGAAACAGTTGAAAACCAATTGATCTCGTCGCCAGTGTTATGTTTAGTTTGTTGGGTGCTCGATAAATGAAGTCTCAGAACTCTCTGAGGGCCGGATTTAAGTAAGCCACTGAAACTCAAGTGATTAATTTGTGAGTGATTTGCAGTCTAAACTGGAGTGTGGTGAGAGCTGCTTCGAATCTCAACTTCAAACTCCCATGCCACACCAATGGAAAAAACTCGTTCTTGAATACTAACTCTCCTCTCAAAGAATTACTCAAGTCGAGTCAACCCGAACACTCACTCAAGTGGTGTACCTAAATCCAGCCCTGAGCCTTTACTTCATTTACAATTAATATAAATTCATTGTATTAATTCACGCGTTGTGCAGATTTTTGTATTGGTAAAGTTCTCAATGTGAACTGCCAGCCTAAGTTTTACAATAAAACTACTTGGCTCTAAAAACTACTGGGTTGGTTTCTCTTGGAGTGTCTTCGTCAGAGGTCTTACACTACACTGATCATACTCTGGAGGTCAGAATTTAGTACGCATGTAAAAAGAGGAATGAGATAGGTTGTTCAATTCCCTCTCATTTTTCTGCATGGCTTTTGCAGTTAAGACTTTCTTCATGTGTACTAAATTCTGACCTACAGTGTAGTATGTACATAATAACTGATTTTAAGATTTTAATATGCTGCTCATAAGGTGATTATATGTGACCTATGGAAGGTCCATATGTTACTTATGGGATGCCCATATGCTACTCACAAGAGTGTACGAATTCCGAAATTCCAAATTTGTTTCCATAATATTTCCAAATTCCAAATTGTTTCCCTTTCTGAAATTCCAAAAAAATCCAGTAGTTACCCCAACCATGTGATGTGGGGGCAATTAGCTGTGGCATAAAAATTGAAAAAAAAACTACAACATAACACATTCAAATCAAACTTAATTACTCATACGAGTGAATTCGATGCATCGTTTGACTCACCATCTGGAGAGTATAGAGATTTAAAATAATTCACCTTATAACCGGGCAGCTGCAGTCTCTTTTAGTAGTTGACACTGCCAGCCATTTGGATAAACAAAAGTATTTAGCGCATAGAGTTCAGCGCCGTTTGTTCTGTGTTATTGATGACAACCATTACTGACTTTTCTGTGTAGCAGTTCCCTCAGTTAGACAAATGCAGAATGTTCCAACTGAAGGTCAAACCAGCTGAATTGGTCATGTTGATTATATTAAGAAAGTGTAGCTTAAGAAAAACAAAGAAAGTAAAAATCAAAAATGTATAAAATTGGATTTATTCTTAACTTTTGGATGTAGTTTCTTTTTGTAATTTAAAGTAGTGATTTTTTCATTTTTGAAATTTACCTGAGATTAAATCAACCTATCACATTATTGTTGCCTGCGTCTAATGCGTTAACGTGAAATGAAAAATGTAGCAAGTAGTATTTTGAAAACATTTATTTCGAAATTTTGGACAATTCCGGAATAAATTTCTACTTTTTTCGAAAATTGAGAACGTCGCTCACAAGGTGTCTGTATGCTTATCATAAGATGCTAATACTTTGAGCTTATGATGCCAATATACTAATCAGATCCCCTCTCATAATCATAATTTTTCGATATGCTATTTGGAATTATGTTTTGATCCGCAGAAAACTCGGGTATTCATCGAAATGAACAATTGTAGAGATCATTTGGTGTTTATGGGGTGAGGAGGTTGTCATATGACCTCAAGGGGTCACCAGAGGCGAAAATGTCATTGGTAAAAGTTACTTGTCTCTTGAAAATGAACAACATTTATGGGGGTCATTTTGTGCGTTATAGGGAATGGAGGGTCTTGACGTTGTGACCTCTAGGGATCAACATAGAGAAAAACGCTCTAGATAAATGTTACTTCCCTTACAATTTGGCACAACTTTCGTAGAGGTCATTTTGTACCTTAAGGTCTAAGGACAACCAAAAAATTCAAAAAAAAAATTTGAAAAGTACGCATATAAGCAAATTTTTTAAGCTCTCAGTTGTTTAGAGTAGTGTTCTCCATGACTCCGATTTTAGCCGGAGTCGGAGTCACTGACTCCGACTCCAAGAAAATTTTGGAGTGGCTCCGGAGTCACTGACTACGACTCCTTGTAAATAAGGAGTGACTCCGGAGTCGAAGCACTGAATCCGGAGTCGACTCCGGAGTCAAAATTCACATTTACTTAGATTTCGCAAATACATATTATGCACATGGTTCTGTTTGTGTGGAGATGGGGCAGTTGTCAAGGGAATTCCATTAAAAAAATCAAAATTCATCTAAAAGTCGGCAAATTAAGGACAAAAGTCTCTAAAAAAAAGTAAACTAAGTTAGGAAGTTTTCATGATAGAGGTGAATGAATTGAAACTAATTTGTGAAAGACTTGCCGACATTTGTCCCGGCTCTTGTTTACGTATTAGTCTTAAAAATTAGTAAACAATTTCTAATTTTGAGTTGTCGGATTCTTCGTCGGCATGCCTCCATTATTTAAAATATTTAAATTTTAAAATGCTCTTAAAAGTAGGAGCAAAGCAACTGTATATTGCAGATACACTATATTAAGCAGCAGAGCTGTTAATTAAAGCGGCCCCTATATATAGCAGCAGAGCTGCAATATTTAGTGTATCATACCTTACTGACATACGTGTATTCTGTTTGGGATGTAATGCTATATGAGTTCTGCGCTTGACATTTTTTTTGGAGCTGACTCCAATTGTGTGGAGTCGACTCCGGAGTCATTGACTCCGACTCCTTGTTTGCATATGCCTGCTCCGGAGTCATCGACTCCGACTCCATAGCAAACCACAGGAGTCGAGGAATAATCTAAATTAGAACACTAATTTAGAGTAACCCTTTTCCTATCAGTATTTTATATTACTAAGTGAATACTTGCGCGAAATCACCAATTTAAATTAAACTCTTCAATTGATAAAGTTAAGATAGAAAGCGAAGACTGCTGTTTTTCTGCACACTTTTCTCAGTGGCGCATAAAAACTACGCTAATAAAAAGCGATGAATACCACTCGAAAAAAAATTACCCATAATCGCTATTGATCCTTTCTAAAATCACAAACTAAGGAACACGCATGTGTCGAGTCTAATTTATAGGTGGATTGACGGAACTTCATAGCGATTAAAGCACAATTTTTTTAACATTTTCAGAACTTAGAAAGAAAAAAACGCTTATAAAAGATGTTGGGATATTATTAAACTGCACTTTTTGCGTATGTGCCACTGCCATCCTATTAGATTTGTATTTTCAAACCTTAACTGTATTGTTAAGCAAAAATTTTGTCAGTTTTTTGACGTCATTCGAAGTCATTTGTAATGATTCGTGGAGATCCAGATTATGGGGTAGACAACCGGGGGTAGAAAGTGGAAGTGCAAAAAAGTGGAAAAAGTGCATTTGGTTATCCTTGCTTATGATTGTTATACAATGGATTTAGCTGTGCTGCGTCACTAAATTAAAGTTAAAATTGATGGAAATTATTGGATTTTATTTGCTTTTGAGTGGATATTTAACAGGAGTATTTTACATGCTTTCTCTCTTACTCCTAGTTTCTCACTCCTTTCTAAACTCAAAGGAAGCAATGTTAGTAGAATTAAATTAGGACAAAGCTGTTGAAGGTATGACTATTGATTACTTTTGGTTTAGATGACCTAAATAACAAATATGGAAAAACTATTTGAGATTAATCACAGGTTTGGAGTGTAACTAAGATTATTGTTATCACAATGATGAACGTAAAAAGTCAAAGAACTTCGAAAAAACGCGAGATGAGGATTACAATGTTACAAAATTAAGAAATTTTTTTGACCATTTGTTGATCAACTCCAACCAATAAGATGACTAAATATTTGTTTACGCCACACATATTTCATCACTTTTTTATCAATTTTTAATTACATTTCTAATTAATATATATGTTTCATTTATGGATTCAATAATTCAGTGGTTTTAGTTTATGTCACTACCCCTTTATGTCACACTTGGCTTATATCAACCTGTTGGGTTTTTCCCGGCTGTTCTCCATGCTCTCATGTATTTACTAAATATTCTGCCTGTTTACACACCTCTTATTGTCATCCTATTTGAAGAGAATGTATGGCACATAACCACACTTTAATGGAAACTTTCGGTTCCCATTCCCAGAATATTCTTATTTTTGTTTAAATGGCGTGTCGGTCAGAGACCTTTGGGGGAACTGTTTCATTAACCTATTTCTTGTATTCTACTATACGATCCTCGGTCGTGAAAGTTTATTTTTTTTAAAGACTCTACCCGCAGTCGCGGGTTTATTCCAATCGCGAGTATGCCAACTTTAGATGGGCACATGATTAGGATTGAGAAACTTAGTTTTAATGATAAGCAACATAGGAAGTGAAGAACTTTGCAAACAAGTAACGATAGTTTGGCAGTTTCTGACAAGGTAATAATATCTCAAAACCATTTCTCTGGCATATTACAAAAAAGTTTGCTGATTACTTTAAGAAGTAATATGCTTTTAGAGTATTCTAAATTCACGTAATAACTTCAAAAGCTGTAAAATAAATCGAATTAGATATCGTATTATAAAATGCGCCTCTAAAACCAGGAACTTCGGTTTATGTCACCTAATCTTTCAATTATCAGTCAGTTGACATTATCGGCTTATGTCAACTCTGCCTACTGTCTACATATTTTTTGGCTCCCTGGGAGGTTAATTTTTAGCTAAAACCACTGTAATTATATAATTTTGAAGTTCTAATGTATAGCATGTCCCTAAAGCCACTATGCAATTGAGAAAATGGGTTCCCACCCCCACAAACTCCTCTTAATTAAAGAGAATTTGCATATGTTGAGTTTGAGTTAGAGTAACGCATGACTCTGACTCAGGAGTCGACTCTTGACTCATGAGTCGACTCTTGACTCATGAGTCAGTCGACTCACAATATTTTTGAGTTTGACTCTGACTCTGACTCTGACTCACTAAAATCAAAGAGTCAGAGAGTCGACTCGGAGAGTCAGAGAGTCAGGAAAATAGTCAACTCTTCCAGATGGCGGATATATACTTTCTAAAAAACAGCGTTTTACTTACTTAAATACTTGCCAAAAAGCGACGAAATACTGATAAAAAAGTATAAAATAATTAACAATACTTTGTTATTTTTGGTAAGTATTTACAATTTTTTTAATTAATTCACTTAATTGAAGCCTAAAAACCCGGTTGTATACTAATTTGGATCATAAAAATCGAACTGTTTGATTTATTGTTTAAGGAATGTTTAATTTCAACACTATCACAACTCCAATACAAAAGTCAGATGATTTTTATATAATTTAAAGGAAATTTTCATTACATTTTTTCTGAAAAAAAAAGTTGGTTTCTCCAGAAAGTATACAATTATTTGGCGCTGGTGTTAACCGACGTAAAAGCATGTCTTTATTATAACTGGGACCGCAAAAAAGCGTTTGTTGCAACTGAAGGTTCGGCTTAAATCTTTGGGTCCCAACTGCACACTTTAGTCCAATTTATTTCGGTCCCTCGGAATTCGCCTTGCGGAATTGAATGGAGGCATAATTTAATTTTAAATATACTTCTTTGAACAAAACTGTGAACTTTTACGCTCTGCAGTTTATCATTTTGACTCATCGGCAAATTTAGAGCGAATATGAGGGAAATTATCCTCGAAAAACGATTAATACACCAAATTACTTGACAAAGTACTTTTTAATTACTTAATATTCAAAATTACTTTCGAAAGTACTTCCTAATGCCTAAAAACCAAAAGTACTTAAAATACTTTTTTATAAGGGCATTCCATTCATCCTCAAATTACATGAATCGGAAAGATACGAAGTTACAGAGGTGCAGGTGCAATACCCAAAAAGAAGTAGATAAGTAAGTATCCGCCCTCTGTTGATAACCCATGCCTAGAACATTCCATTCCGTCGCATGAAATTGCATCAGACATTAATATAACACGTATTAATTCATTCATCGTTTGTGATTTTCTTTACAAGTTTTCACTTTTTATTTATATTCACTTTGTTATTTCTCCAATTCTTACGAAATGAAAGAATGGATATCCAGGATATAATTGTACTTAACGAACTTCCTGATGCAGAAGCGGAATGCGGATTTCAATCAACTAGTCCAATGAATCAAAAAAGTGTAGTACATTTTACAGTTATAGAGGCTAATAATAAACCTCAATACCTGTGTAATTACAGTAAAGTTCGGCTATAGTGACTTCGGGTATAATAGAACTCCGGCTATAGCAAACCACACTGTCCGGTCCCTGCCAAGCAAATGGGAGATTATGTGTTAAGTAGTCCGGCTATAATGAAATCGGCTATACTGAACTTCCTGTCTTAGTGAACCAAACCGACCGAGAATCATTTTGTCCGGTTATAGTGAACACGCATGAAATATGTCTGAATTTCGCAATGAATTCTTCCATATTCTTCTGCACCAATCTATGCACACGACTATGATGAAACCTCAAAGTGAGTTTTAGTTAACACACTGCAATTTAAAAGTCAAATCCAGCCACGAAACATTTTCGTTGTTGCTTAGAAGAACTGGATCTGGTGGGGAGAAATTCATGGAACGTGTCACTTTGTTATTGCACCCAAAAGAGACTAGATCCGAAAAGTAGAACCCAGTTAGCGTAGCAATATTTCTAAACTCATGATGCTTTATTGTTCTTAAGGCAAATAACAAAGCTTGGATGAATTCTTTAATTTTCTTTCAAATTTCCGTATTCAGTAGAAAATAAACTTGTAGAAATGGTGGACAGTTGTGATCCACCATTTCCAATTTAACACTTATTAGTCATCTCTTCCTACATTTTTATCATCCAGTACTTCACTACATCGACGTAACTGAAATAAAATATTTGGATATAATGAACAATTCTTGAACTGTAGGGTCCGTTCACTATACGGATATAATGAATTCCGGCTATACTGAACCAATTCTGCCGGTCCCTACGGAGTCACTATAACCGAACTTTATTGTATTACACGTAAGTGAACTTAATATAAGTTAATATCAAAGGAATAGACGAGTAAGCTATTTGTTTTACTTAATTTAAAAAAATTGTCATCTGACTCTAGAGTCGACTTAAGAGTCGATTCTTTGACTCATGAGTCATTGACTCGACTCAGGCTAAAACCTCAAAAGAGTGAGTCGACTCTCAAAAAATTTAACCTTTGACTCTGACTCTGACTCTGACTCACTAAATACAAAGAGTCAGAGAGTCGACTCAATGAGTCAATGACTCTGACTCAGGCTATAATGTGAATCAGGCGATACTCTAGTTTGAGTGGAGAATATTGCATTGAGGAGAGACCAACCGCACGCGTTTTTTTTTGCTCTTGTTTTCTAAGGAATACTTTCTCCTATGCTTATTGTTAGTGACTTTATTGATATGCTGTATGGTATTCAACAAACAATAATAATTACCAGGGACACTCAAACGCATAAAACGCATAATCGTTGCGAAGTATTTAAACCATGCATTAGGGGAACCCCGTGATCATAAACCTCGTTATAGTAGACTATTTTATGTAATAAAACAATGCATAAAACTCATCATTTTCGTCAACGCATAACTCTTTCCATTACGCATAATTAAAATTTTTGCTAGCAATTTTTTGAAAAACACCAGATTTTGTTTATTTAAAGAATATGGAGAAAACTGAATACTCATGCCATATGAAAATTAGATTAAAACTTTTAGTAAATGTAATTCTTTCCTAGAATCGTAAGTAAAGCGGAACATAATGGTTAATTGATATGTAAAAAAAAACTGAAGTAACATGAAAAACTCATTTCATGATCCTTTTATTCTAAAGGTGAAACAATTTTTATAAGAGCTTTGAAAAATAATTGTATTTTACTTTAGTTCTTAAAAGTAAGAGAGGTAAAGGTACTCCATTCCATAAGTCCAAAATGTACATTAGTCTCGCAACTGTTTCAGTGGAGCGATGTTTCTTATGATGTTAAATTTAAACAAGCTGAATATTTTTCAAACAATACTTTGTGTTCGGATAGAAAGGCGAAACTCCGCTTCAAGAGTTTCAAAACCTCTCACAAATTACACTTGTGCGATTGCTTTTTGAGCAATGAAAGTGAACAAAACTTTCATAGGGGTCTACCTTTTTAGTTTCACACTTTCAAAGATGACTTTATTGGACTTTAATGTTGAAGCGCGCATGAGTGTGAAGCTACAGCGGGTGAGACCTTATACAGGGTATCTATACATTAGTGTAACCTATAGCCGAGTCCCTATATAGTACCTATACACCATTTTCGACATTTCAGTGAGTGGAATGAATGGGAGAAGCATACAAAAACGAAAGCACCTCGGCTGCAGGAACACTAATGTATAGATTCACTGCGCAATTCACACTGGAAAATATTTCAACTCTTTCTGTACTAGTGCGCAAAAGTGTGAGGAGGAATCGAGTGAGCCCTAGTTTTGGAGTAACTTCTTACTTGAGTTTTAGTTTAATGTTAATGGGAAAACAGTCAAATAAGGCTAAATTTCAAAAATTCCAAAATTTCATTTTGAAGCGTTATTTAATTTTGTGCAGGCACTTATAAACGCTGTCAATGCGTTATTAATATGATAAATAAATGCCAATCATTAATAAATGCTATCAAACGTTATCAATGTCGTTGATCAAAATCTTTAAAACAATTGAAACGAAAATCTGAAGTTTTGAGGCATGTATTAAATTGACGGAGAATTAGAAATTGTAAACAAGTGTGAAAAAAAATTATCTGATCACTTTCACACTTTCTCGCTTTTTCCCACTGTGGAGTCTCATTGGCAAATTTTGAATTTTGGAGTGTTTTTTCACACTTTTTTGAAGACTTCTGTGAAAGTGCTCAAGTATAAAAATTTTTCGGGTGAGGCCTGTTTGTCTGCGCTTCTGTAATTGTTTCTTTACACTTTCTGGGGAGGAGTTTCGCACTTCTCCTTTACACTTCTGTGAAAATGTGAAAGTGTGCAATATGAAAAGGTAGACCCCTAGTAATGATGTTCAGTAACTTCAGCAGTTTTTAATGTGTCAAAGTGTGAAACATATTGTAAGATTTTCTCTCATTTTGTCACGTTTTGTATTAGCTAAATGTTTTAACTCGATATGATACTCTCTTCGGCCCCTTACATACGAATGTCCGAAGTATTAGTTTGCTTAAGGAGTGTTTTTCTTCACTCAATAAAGCCGATCACAGATCAAGTCTTTTCCCTTTCAATATATTAAAAGAATGAATTTATTGCCATTTACAAACAATTACAAAAGACACTTTAATTTATAATATTTAATCCAACCGATGATTACAAATTCACTTACCAGGGCGAAGTTGTGAGTGTAAGTGTTGTATGATCAAATTGAAGTAAAAACTATTTGCTCGTGTGGATAAAAGAGCTTGTGCCCTTAAAGTCCACAACACCCTAACAACCCTAACACCCTACGATAATTTCTCGAGTAAGCCGAGAAGGGTGAGATCCAGCTCAGTCCCAGTCGGTGTACCAGACCGGAAACGGTTACCTTAATCAATGTTCTGGTTCAGAACACTCGTAATCTTATGTTACCCAACTCTAATCGGGTATTCGATTAATACGTTGTAAAACATAAATTCTCAGTGCGTCCTTTTAGTCCGCTTTATCAGGTCAGCAAACCTGCCTTACACTCTGCCTATACAAAACAAATTGACCCTAAGAGTCCCAAAATACTTTCCGGTTGACCTTTTATGGTCTCTAATTAAAGAGAAACTCTTTTTACGTAAACTCATTCCAATTAAACAATTAATTGGAATGAGTTTTCGTAGGAAACTTTAAATCAATAAAAATATATCTCAATTTCCCTACTACCTAAATGAACCTAAATGCGCATAAAGATAATACACTAGAGGAATTTAAATATTAGGTTTAGGTCTGGACCGACCTAATTTTTCTCGACTTTCACACTCTCGGTTTGAGTCTGAGTTTGTTGTAACTTAAGAAGCTAAAATATTAAGTCCAGACCAACATTTGGCTTGATTGGTTGGATGCTTAGATTAACCACCAGTAAAATTTAAAAAAACTAGTTACGATTTTAATACTTTAAATGACCACTGTTTCCTAACCTTCCGGTTTCATAAAAATGATATGCTAAAATTATGAGAATGTTTAAATATAAATTAGCATCCATAGAAAGTGGATTAACTGACTGTTCCTACCGAAACAGCCAGATCGTACCTTCGATTTTTTTTCGAAATTAAATTTTTTTTAGATCCAATACTTAATTAATTATTAAAAAAATTAAGTAATTTACAATTAAAACTAAAACAAATGAAACTAAAACTTAAATATTCTTATAAACTGAAGAAAATCAAACAAAAAAAACTCTTGGTTTGGACTTAATCTCAGACCTAAAGTGAGAGGGAATTAGGTCTGGAATTAAGTTTTTGAAAGACGGACTAAGTCTTGAGGAAGGAGAAAGTCCTTCGTCGTCACATATTTTTGGCGCGAATCTCAAAATTAGGTCTGGTACAGACCTAAACTTAATATTTAAATTCCTCTATTATTTCTCTCATACAATTTTTTACTCACAATATAAGCAATTTTTAATTTTTGGCGAATTCATTTCGCAAAAATTTCGTCTTCTTATCTAAACGTACTGTATTCATTTATTTCAATGAAATAATTTCTTAAACGAAGCAACATTTAAAAACTCTAGAACAACTATATAATAGGGCTAGAGTAAAGAAAACTCAATTCAATTAGTTTATGGCAATGAATAGAGGAATTGACCAACGCAAATAGAAAACGCATTATTTTTGACCCAAGACCACGTAATATTGCAGCCAAGGTTGCTATGAGGAATTAATCTAAAATCACTAGGATAAGGTTAGCCAGTAACTAAATTTTTTTTTCAAAATTAATTTTTTGAGCTCTGGTTGCCTGCAAGCAACCGAGATTTTTATATTACAAGACGTGCAAGATAATTTAACAAAAAGATGATACTAATTTTTGGTTTTACCTAAAAAAAATTGTTTTTAATATTATGAATTTTGAAACAAAATCTTTTTTAATTCCTTAACTTTGATACTATTGTCTGTTTAACTTTGCTGATTGTTATTTCTACAAAAAATTAAATTAAAAAAAAAATTGAGTTACTGTCTAATAATAAAGTCTGTTCGGAAAAGCAAGTCACATTATTTACTAGCCATAATGACTAAATTGTCCTAGAAACACTAATAAATTACATAAATTGGACGAAAACCGCGCTATTTTTTCAGTAGGTGAATCAATATTAGTTTTGTTTTATATTAGTAAATTAATATTATTATGCAAGCACATATTTGGTTCTAGGAAAACACTGAATTTAGACACGGATTAATTTTGGCCCGGTAATTTATTTTTTCGAATATTTTAAATAAAATATCATAAATAGACATACCATACACAATGGTTAAAAACACATGGTTCCAAGAAAATAGCAAATTTGTCGCGGATTGATTTCAACCCGATGTTTTATTTTTTCGACAATCGCAAATACAATTTCATAAATATATTTAAAGCCCCATATGTGTCTATAGACACATATGTGTCTGCCCTATAAACTCCTAAGCAAATAAATTTGCAATTGTTCAATTTTAATTAATTTTAGATTGACGAATTCAAGGTGCAGCGTGGAGGAACAACTATGGATTATGTGAAAAGAATTTATAAATAAACTACTTACTAATGATTTGGCACTTCTGTTCAGCCTTACTGTACAACGTGGGAATCATAATTTTTTGGCATCCCATGTTTATATTTCAATTCAAGGTATGATTGGAATTAATACACGATGAAATATCCTAACCTTGATGTTCTTTATTAAACAGGAGCAGTTATTAATCAGCAGTCGGATCCTCCTGTCCCTCTGAAGATGGTCAACGAATGTTTAAAAGAATTTTTTAAACAAACTCCAGTTCGTTGGCTAAGAAATTGGGTAAGTTAATTAACAATTTAATGGGTTTTGTTATTTTACACGTTTTTTAATACATTTTAGGAGCTCCAAAGGTCACCTGTAAACGGAAACTTCTGCATCCTGACGACGCTTCGCAAGATTAGGTTAAGGTTTGTTAAGTTTAATTAACATTTATTAATTAAACTTTAATAAATAAAAGTTCTTTATATGAATTTAATTTGAATTTAAGAATTTATTAATAATCATAAACATTTCTTTAGAAGAAATCATAAGAACCCTAAAGTAATAATGGAGAATTCTTCTTTAGGAATACTTATGGAAGACTTATTGGAGAGCACATTTCAACGTCAATGTGAAGAGTAGTTCAGGATTCAGGAAGGGTTTGAAAAATTCTCAAGGTAAGCGTTTTAGGCAGAAATGTTTTAAAACAAAACCCTTCCGAAACTCCTTCCTACTTCTCTTTTGGGGAATTCTTGAGAAGTTCTTTTATTCTTTTAATTTCACTTCCAACGAATACTTAGGCATTGATTTTTGTTTCCAGGGATGCCACTTACACAATATTTAAACACATGTTGCGTTCAGGGAAATACCAAATTTCTACGAGGATTAATTTGAACCCGGTAATTTATTTGTTTGAAAATCTCAAATAAAATTGCAAAAATAGACACATACAACTTTACACAATGTTTACACATATTTAGTTTCAGGAAAATACCATATTTAATTGCGGATTAATTTGGCCCGGTAATTAATTTATTTCAAAAATTTGAAATAAAATTGCATAAATAGATACATGTCACTTACAAATTATTTAAACACACGATTCTTGAAAAATACCAAATTTAGTCACGGATTGATTTGGCCCCGAAAACTTTTTTTTCGAAAATCTGAAATAAAATTGCATAAATAAACACATGTCACTTACAAATTGTTTAATCCAATATTCCAGGGAAATACCAAATTTAGTCACGAATTGATTTGGTCCCTCTGATTGTTTTTTTTTAATTTCAGATACCTTTTCAAAATAAGCTTCGATCAATTGCTAAGTGTACAAAAACAAAGCTGATTCAAGAAAAATACCAAATTTAGTCGCGGATTAATTTGGCTCCAATTTTATTTTCTTGAAAATCACAAATATCTTATTAAAACAACCTTAAATCACTTACTCAGTGTCCAAATACCAGGGCCAAATCAATCTGCTACAAAATTTGGTATTTTCCTGAAACAGAATATGTATTAAAACATTGTGTAAGTGCCATGTGTCTATTTATATAATTTTGTTTGAGGTTTTCAAAAAAAATAATTACCTGGGCCATATCAATCCGCGACTAAATATGGTATTTTCTTGGAACCAAATATGTTTAAACATTGTGTGAGTAATATGCGTTACTTTGATTTTAGATTTTTGAAAAAATTAATTGCTGGTTTCAAATTAATCCGCGACTGAATTTGGTATTTTCCTGGAACCGTGTATGTCTTTAAACATTGTGTAAGTTATATCTATTTATGCAAATTTATTTGAGATTCTCAACGATAAATAAATTGCTTGGGCAAAATTAATCCGTGACTAAATTTGGTATTTTCCTGGAACCAAATATGTGTTTGCATACTGAGTAGTTGATATAAGGTTGGTTTGAAAAGATTTGTGCAATTTTCAAAATAAATATTTTATTTTGCAAGCTGGGAGTTACATACGATTGTAATTTATCAATATTCTTGAAAATTTCATGAAATTATATGCTGGGGGGAAATTAATCCGCGATCGATTAAGATCCAAAACATTGTTACGTACTTGTTAAAACTACCTCTTGTAAGGAAGGAAATTGGGTTTTACAAGTTAGTATTTGACGAAAAACCCCTAATGTTGTGGAGTTTAGGTTTAGGATCGTAGTGTACACCCCTGCCCACTGACCGTAGTTTTTAGGGTTAAACATTTAATTTTTGTTAATTCGAGCATTGTAATAAGTTAAGTTTTCAGAAATTATGGGAAGCAATTATGAGGAAAAGTGAATATAACAATATTTGATTCAGTAATATTGTTAGTAAAAGTCACAATGGTGTGGCTAAGGCAATATCTTATAGTTTTAATTTAACATAATTTACATACGCATGCGCAGATTTTAAATTGTTCAATTTAACCCTGGTGGAGTTAATCCGCGGGTTACCAATTTTAAGAATTTGTTGAATAAACAAAGTGACTTGGTTTTCCCAGGGTCCATGGAGACCGTTTGTTGTCGCTTCGCTTTATAGAGTCGCGCAGTTTTGGTGTTTGGCATGGGAGATTTTTGGGAGAAAATTTGGGACCGTTGTGTACATTTAGTTCTCTATAGATTGTTGTCATGAGAAACAAAAACTGACGAAATATTTTTAATTAACAAAGAACGGTCCCAAATTTTCTCCCAAAAATCTCCCATACCAAACACCAAAACTGCGCGACCCAATAAAGCGAAGCGACAACAAACGGTCTCCATGGACCCTGGCTTTTCCAAACAGTCATTAACCTTATCCTAGTGATTTTAGATTAATTTCTCATAGCAACCTTGACTGCAGCAATATTTTGCATAATCAGAGTGTCCTTGATAATTACTTTTAAATTTTCACGAGAAATCATTAATTTTGTATGCCGGACATTTATTGGTCGGGTTGTTTATTGTGGGCGTTAAGCGTTGGGCGGACATTAGGCCATTGGCCAGACATTAAGCCTACAGACTCAAGTAACTGGCTTATGCTGTCTTAAAATCGTCCAGTCTCTACTCATTTAATTATACCATAATAAAGGCTTTGAATTAAATTTAATTAGACATTATTAGCACGCTTAGAATTTATGGAGTGATATTCATGTGAGGGACTTGCGTATCAATGTCTCGTGGTTGGATAATCCAGTTTTAGGGGTTTAAGAACCTAAGAACGAGATATACCGAAACGGAAAGAACACAAGAGGCAAGAGTCGTTAGAATGTTCCGAAATATTCACATATAGCTGAGACATATGCCAACTTGAGGTTATTTCCATCTGACATTTACTATATTAAAATTTAATTTTAAGCTAATATTCATTGGAGAATCATTCCTAACTAGTTGAGTAACAGAAGTTAAGTTTAGTATTAAACTTGAAATCCCAAGTCGGAAAATGGTTTTGCTTAGGAGATTGAATTAGTCAGCTACACTTGTACCAGTAGTATTCAGTAGTATCTACTTCCGCTCAATTGTCTCTCTTCTGAATTAAACCTCAGCCATCCAGTTACAACAGTCTGATGTGTGAATCATGTTGCCACCAACTCCTGAACAGGTACTACAATTAAACCATCCACAAACATCTCCAAATTCACATAAAAGAAATTGCATGATTTTCCAGCTAACCTCAGCATAAGCAATACCTTTTTTATCCCACGAGAAGGAAACCATGAAGCTTTGTATTATTATTTTTTTTCCATTATCATTAAGTTCTTATTATTCTGTGAATGCTTGATTGATGAGATTGGCTAGTATGGAATTAACTCATTCTGCAGTCAGTTCATTTGTTGTAGGATTTTTATTGTTGTTGGATAGTTAGCTGGAGATGGTGGATTTTTATTTCTTACACTCCTTCAATGTCTGTACTCAGTAGTAGTGTTTGCGGTGGTCTAACAATGATGGATCAACAACGTAATCACAATTACCATTTTTTTATTGACCCCAGTATTCTTAAAAATTATATTCGATCGAGAAGAAGTTCTGTCATGTCAATTAGCGAAGGTGAAGCACCTGACCCAGATGAGCAAGGATTAACATCAGTCACGGTAAATCATAGGCTCAATCAATATTACTATTGTTCGAAAATAATTTATTAATTATTCGACTCGGAGTCCTGTTGTTTTGCTAAACTACCGAACATGGATTTGAACCGATGAGAAGCAATTCAAATTGGTTTTGATTTGACTACTGTATCCTTAATTACCTATAGTGATATTACGTAGATTCTCTGCGTCTCTAATGGAATCCATACTTCAATCAATATTATTTTCATCACGTACTATTTATAATTATATTTTCCTAAAAATTATGATTTACATGGTTGACTGATGATGAAACTATTACATCAAGTATTCAAACTTTGTAACAGTTTACAAACGGAGATGCTATCCCGTAGTTCAGCTCTACTACATCTTTTCCTTTTCTCTAAGCTACTCACTCTTTAAACAATTTACCAAAGATAATTTAAGGATTATTTTTGAATCTTTAGTTAATTTAGCCACTTTAGAAAATCCACTTAGAAAGAAATAGAAATTTATTGTTAAGTTCTTCAGTACTATTTCAGTGATATAACAGTTATAATATATAGTTCAATATCATTACCAATTTTCAACAAAGTTAAGCAAAAAATGGCCATCAACAAATTCCCTTTGATAGTGAAGGTAAAAGGTTAAAAAATATTAGTGATTCTACCAAACGCTGAAATAAACCCAAACTTTTCAAATTTGAGGTAAAATTTAAAATTCAATTAATTTTTAATAATTTTATTCTCTAGGCAGAGGATGCGGATTCGAGCATCGAAAAGTCAGAACATCCGCATAAACTTCGAAGACGCAATCGACTTATGTCAATGGAAAACACAACCCTAACAGAAGTTATTACAATATATGAAAAATTGAAGAAAGGACGTGAAGAAAATAGTGTTTATCGACATTCGTCAAATTTTGTCGATGGGTCAACTAGGGTAGATATTGAGTTCAACGAAGCTGAAGAAACTATTCCAATTGTTCCCATTTTTCTCACTCTTCCATCAATTGAAATAGAAAAGAATGCGAAAAATACATTGGATTTTAATAAGTTCAAAAACTTCCGTCCTAGCAAGTATCTCTATTTTTCAGAAAAATCGAGTCTCCTACAATCAGAATCAATTGAGAAACTTTCTCTAAATTTTTCTGAACTTCTCAAAGAAAAAAACTATTGGCTCAACATTTATGATCCCAACGAGCAAGACTTTTCTGTTTTGTTTAACAGTTATGGAGTCCATGATTTAACGATTAATGACATTCGTGAAGGGAATACGGAAGAAAAGATGGAAGCTTACAAACACTACACGTTCTTTTCTTTAAGATTGATGCCGGATTCAGTGAAGGACCGCAAAGAAAATGAAGATGTAGACTTTAGTACGAACCTCATTTTATTACTTATTCCACAAATGGACAATTCTAATTCAATTTTCTATTCTCTATGCTTTGTGTAGATATTTTACTCTTCAAGGACTTTATCATTACTGTCCATGATAAGAACTGGCCCAGTATCACAGATATTTTGGGTTTTTTGAATCTTATGTCGACTCACTCTACTGGTCTCACGCCTGATTGGGTACTTTTTTCATGCTTCATTGAAATGAATCAAGACGCCAAATACGTCATGGATCTCATTGAACCAGAAATCAATAAAATTCGAGTTGGTAGCAAATCTGTAGAGATGAGTGGTATCATGAGGCGAAATTTTGATATGGAACTTCGTGTCTACGCCATTTCAAGGTTCATCAAGCCGAAAATGAGGATCCTACGACAGCTCAAAGTCAAATGTTCCAAAAGAATTGACAAAATTGTGATGAGACTACTAGGTGATATCCTTGAAGAGGTAAAGCTAACTGTAACGCTTCGGATTTATGCTTATGTAATAGTGTTTAAAATCATTATACATGAAATAACGATCAGAGTTAAAACAGGAACACCATTAGATAACGCTCGATAATAAATACCTCATCCAAAACTTTATATGAATCATTTTGATTTTGCTTTATTTTTTCTGAAAGTTTCGTGAACAAACGCATGACTTACACCACTTCAATCATATTTTGGAGAGGTCACAAGATACTTTTTTGGCAATTGTCACATCTGATCAGTCACGAGAAGCTAACGAGATGAGTCTTGTTATGAAAAGGATAAGTGAGATTGCCCTTGTATTTTTACCGATCCAAGCTATTGGAAGTTTCTTCGGAATGAATGTTACAGTTCCGGTAGGCCAATTGTAATTTTTATCAACTTTCTGCAATATCGCAATTCTCAATGAATAAATTTACAATTTGTCAATTACAGTGGCAGACTGACTATTATCCTTCTCCGATGTACTTCTGGATAATCGTTGGGATTTGTATCTGCATTGGACTTACCATGTACTTACTTAGAACTAGGATTTTGGCATTCAAGTAAATTTGAACCAATCTACTGGAACCATTGTTATATCTCACGCAATGAAACAAAGACACACAGACAACTTCCGTATATTACTCCTATTGAAAATTATTATGGAGGAACTAATGCAAATTTCTTCATAATTGGTATATTTTTAACAAACGTTTTACATTTTAACTGGAGTCAAAACGTAACTGATGTGAATCAGTAGAAAAGGAAAAGCATAAGTAGAGAAACCTGCACGAAGTTATAATTTGTCGCTTTTGTTTACAACTGAGATATTATTTTAATTGGTTAAAATATCTTACAGAGTAGCATGAGAAAAGTGGTAACTAGATGTGAAACGAATAGTGGTATTCGGCCATTGGCCGAATAACGAATATTCGAATTCGGCGCAAGTGCACTAGCCGAATATTCTGCCAAATAATATCGTGTGGGATGTTCATCGAACGCTTTTTCAACGACAAGCTCAATTAACCACTTATTTTGAATTAATATCTTCTTATTAAAGTTTCAGTTGAGAGATTTTATTTTTCAAGAATTTTATTCACAGATAGACAAAAATAGCATAAAATAAATTCAATAAGTATAGTTCAGACGACTGAGGTTATGGAAAAGTAAAGTAAGTTCCTTACCATATTCTGGAGTAAGTTTGTTGCACTTCACCTCATAAACGTTACCTGCTTCTGAAAATAATCTCTCACTAGAAACAGTGCTCCCTGGAGCGGACAAATATTTTTTTTGCCAATGTAGTCAAATTAGGGGAAACTAATCGGTATAGCTTCCACCATGCCAATGGGTTCCAAACCATGCCATTGCCAATCTTCCAACATTTTTAAAATGATTGTAATCCAATGGAATTGTAACTGTTACATCTCTGGAGTGATACCTTTGAAATTGCAGCAGCATGACCCTACATGCATTAATTTTGCATGGAGATGCGTGGGAATAGTCCCTTAGGAACTGCATTAGCCGTTTTTTTTAATTTTAGTATTTTTTAAATGCCAAACATACGATGTTTATGATCTGTGGGAGTTCTGTATCGTCAGGTGTGTAGATGTGAGGAGACTAGTAATCTCACTGTAGCCAAGCTAGGCTCTAATTCCCAGGGTCAATAAGTATGAGTTAAAAACTCTCCTGTGAGATAAGGAGACCCATGGTCCAGTGTAGAAATACACCGGCTACTCTACTTTTTGACTCATTTCCCACATAAGATGGCGAGCAGAATCCCGGTTCGAGTCTCCCCAACCCCAAGACTTTTTCAAGGTCTTCCAGGGTTCTCACTCCGTTAGTTAAGTTATCTCTTTAGTTGTAAATAATCTCTGTAATTGTAAATAATCCTGGGCGTTGAATTTCCGCCATCTGCCGAACTAGTTTAATTAAGGTTAGTTGTACTGAGTTAGAGGATACAGTGGACTCTTGATAGTGGACACTGGAGGTCCAGTGTTATTGGGAAGGGGGGGTTCTGTGGGAGTTCTGTATCGTCAGGTGTGTAGATGTGAGGAGACTAGTAATCTCACTGTAGCCAAGCTAGGCTCTAATACCTAGGGTCAATAAGTATGAGTTATAAACTCTCCTGTGAGATAAGGAGACCCATGGTCTAGTGTAGAAATACACTGGCTACTCTACTTTTTGACTCATTTCCCACATAAGATGGCGAGCAGAATCCCGGTTCGAGTCTCCCCAACCCCAAAACTTTTTCAAGGTCTTCCAGGGTTCTCACTCCGTTAGTTAAGTTATCTCTTTAGTTGTAAATAATCTCTGTAATTGTAAATAATCCTGGGCGTTGAATTTCCGCCATCTGCCGAACTAGTTTAATTAAGGTTAGTTGTACTGAGTTAGAGGATACAGTGGACTCTTGATAGTGGACACTGGAGGTCCAGTGTTATTGGGAAGCGGGGGTTCTGTGGGAGTTCTGTATCGTCAGGTGTGTAGATGTGAGGAGACTAGTAATCTCACTGTAGCCAAGCTAGGCTCTAATACCTAGGGTCAATAAGTATGAGTTATAAACTCTCCTGTGAGATAAGGAGACCCATGGTCTAGTGTAGAAATACACTGGCTACTCTACTTTTTGACTCATTTCCCACAGATCTGACACACACCTAGTCATCTCAGGATCCAATTATTTCCAAATTTTGAGAAATTTTAAAATTCAAGCTGATCAATTATCTAGCCAAACATTCGGCAATCATTCTGCCGAATGGTCAAGTCACAAGCCAAATACCGAATATTCGGATTCGGCTCAACTTTGGCCGAATTATTCGGTACGCCTAATATTCGTTACATCTCTAGTGGTAACACCATTTATTAAACTGCTTGGTAACCGATGACCACATATTACGAAGTATCATAGACAAAGTACCAGAATCTTAAAAAAACTTTGATATCTAACACAAACCATCAGCCCGTTGATAGATAGGCATAATTTCATTAAGACTGCCAAATAAAACAATTATGAAGAAATGATACCCCGTCCACAAATAATAAATTAACATAGTACAGCGTGAACCGTAATGTGGTTACGCAATTTGAAATTAAATAACATTTGACAGGAATGACCGATTTTTGTTATCCATGGGTTGACTTCGATAATATGCATTAGAAAGAATATCCTATTTTTCAAAGCCGAATTGGTCAATGGTTACTAAGGTCAAATCAAGGTTAAAGGAGAAAGTTCTTTTTTACCATTAGGTCAGCATGTAAGATTTTACTAAACATTTCATAGCAACAGGAATTTAAGTTTGTTAGCGTGTGTTGCTATGGATTTAAAAAAGGAATATAAACCTCCCATGCCACCTAATGGTAATAAATGCTCTTTGACCTTTATCATCAATTTAAACTTAGTAACCATCGACCAGTATAGCTAGAAAAAGTAGGATATTCCTTCTAATGCCTAACCTCAAATTCAACCCATGGATAACAAAGATCAGCCACTCCTGTCGAAAGTTATTTAATTTCAAATTGGGTAACCACATTTAAAGTTGGAGATGAGCACTGTCGGGTATAACCTTAGAGTTAATAAAACCATAATAATTCCCTTTTTATACTTTTGTTTTTCCGTCAATTGTCTGGAAAAAGTGCATTATTAGTGAATTGTTTTAACATTTCTAATTTCCCATAACAACATTGTTGAAATTGTTGTTAAATTCCCGGGTAATACTGCACTTTCTTCAGACAACAATCGGAAAAAGCAAAGGATAAAACAGGCGTAGAGGCAGCATTACAATATAAAACTCAGAAATAACAGAATATAAAGGGTGCCGGGAAGTATAGATACAACTATGATAATGATATAAGAATGTCATCTGAAACGAAATCTGTTTTCCAACAATAAAAAATAGAATCAGAATCGCATTTCGTACATGAAAGTGAAGACTTGTTTGCGGTGACTTTGATTAACGGAAATATCTAGAAAAGATGGTGAGATGTTTGCAGCGGGGATTCTTCACTACTACGAAAATTTCGCAATCCATAACAAGAATAACACCATCCAAAATAATGTAGCAGAGCGTATGAGCTAACTAATATTTTATTACATTTTTAAGAGGTATTAGGCTTCTATTTAGACTAATTTTAAACCTCTAACTGGCCGTCGTCCCGAGAAATTATCACCAGAGGAATTGAAGAAAGTGGATAAAGTCTTTCAGCGCCCAACACACCTGTGCATACTGCAGCTGAACGAGTCAAATTTACGAAGTCTACTAAGTCAGATATCAAAGTATACAACCTAGGATTTACGAGTAAGACCATAAAACAATCTCTGAAATAAGTCAATAAGGAGCAGCGAGCGATGACCAGCATTAGAATAAGTTTCGAAATTGGACGAAAGAAATTCCTTACCACGGATGACAAAAATTACGTTACATTTGACCATTTCCATTTGCCGTGCACAAAGTGTATGAATTCCTTGGATCATTCTGGGTTGGATTATGAAAGCAAATTTACCTATATCACCAAATTCAGCAGGAAATATCTTGTTTGGCAGGAGATTGACAAAATTGAGAATCTTTCAGCGTCATTTATTTCGGAAGGGGACCTGAACAAAAACAAGTACCTTCGAGAGTGTCTGAAGCAACGAATACTTCCTTTCATACACAAGCATTACGAATTAGAAGACGTTTTATTTTGATTTGAGCAAGCACGTTCACAATTCGCCACCAATGTAGACATTCTAAGTCAGAAAATTGTCTATTTTGTACCGAAGGCTCTAAGCTCCCTAAACATGACACAGACAAGAGGAATAATTGAAGAATTAGGGTTATTTGGATAAACCAGTACTGTCAGATAGCCAAGCAACCAAAAATCATCCAAGGTTTCAAGCTAATTTAAAACGAAAATTCCAAAGAAACACCGAAAGAAGTAGGAAAAGTGGTCATGAGACATGCTTACCAGAATCTTCGAGAAATCGGATTCGAAAAGTCAAGGGGGTGATGTATTACCTTTGAAACAACGGGATATTGTGGCATGAAGGAAAATTCGGCAATTATTCAGGTATGCGGGTATTCATGGAATTCAGCACGAGTTAAATTGGTGGGGTTTCTATGNTCAGGTATGCGGGTATTCATGGAATTCAGCACGAGTTAAATTGGTGGGGTTTCTATGAGCCTATTCATTTGTCTTATGGAATCAAATAGTTCAAATTTCAAATGGATTCACACAAATTCTTCGAAGGAAGGAAATTGACATCCGTTTTCGTGGTAATGGCGAGTGCTTAAATAAGAGTATTCGCGAATGTCTCGGTAGGGTCGGGTGGTCAGTGCTACTTTAGTCGTAGGAGAATAATGTTAGTCTAATGTTTGTTGTATAATAATTAGTGTTACCTTTTCTCTATTCCGTTGTAAGTGTTTAAAACATTTAATTCCTCTTTTGTTCAATAAACATATGGTGGACCCTTTGGACTAGAGCAGTGGACTATTTATGACTCGTCTATTGGACCAATAAGATCAGTGTCGGGAGCCAGAGAGAGAAGGAAAAACACCGAGCCATCATTCTGGCTTATTCAACAGGGAGTGTGATTCCAAAGTGACATCCCAGGGAGGACTGGGAACTCGGTGGGGTTCTGCCCCCACTCGGGTCGACGGCGAGTCCCTCGTGGCAACTAACATCTAAAGTCGAGTATAATCCGTTGGGGGATACTCGGGAATCCACAAATCTGCTGGTTCACCGGTGACTTTGGAGACACCGGTTGGGTTAAGTGAGTTTTGGTCTCATTGATTCGACGGATGGCTCCGGAGGCTTCGGTGCCGGTAAGGAAATCTTCCCATCCCAGTCCGTTTAGCTTTGAAAAGAGAAGTTCTAAGTAGATCAAGAGTGCCACCGGGTAAGAGTTGTCAGTATAGCCCATTCTGTAGTTCAGGCAGGGTAGTCGGCTTCCCGTAGTTTTGGACATAAAGAACCCCGGAAAGTTGGTTATCGCAGGGTAAATAGGGGAATCCCACTGGAGTCTCGGGAACCCCGCAGGAAAGTCAGGGATATCCACGGGAACATCAGGAACCCGCGAGGACGTCAGGAGGCTCGGGCGAGTTTGAATCCGCAGTTAACATGGGAAACTCGGGAGAAGTCCGGTTAGCTCAGGTGAGTTCGGGTCAAATCCTGGACTTTCAGGAATGGTTCTGCACAAGTTCGTTGCTCCCGCGAAAACAAGAAAATGTAGGAAACCAGAGAACAAGACTGGCAGAGTCAGGATTGCACTGGGAAAACGAGTACTGGTGTAGGATTCCCAGGAGAGCAAGGGAACAGTAGAGTTCTCTGGAAGAACAAAGGCAGAGTCTAGATTCCAACGGCTGAGGTAGGTTTCCCACGGAGAACTCGGGTAAGGCCAGTACTCGCAAGGAGTTCAGGGTGGATCCGGCTATCCGCGGGGAAACTCGGGTAAAGTCTGATGTCCCGCGGGGATAATTGGATTACCCACGGGGAACTCTGGTAGTATCCTTATCAGCAAGGAGTTCGGGTTGAATCCGGAGATCTTCGGGTACAGATCCGGTTTCCCGAGTTCAGTGTTAGGACCTGGTGCTCTACAGACACAGTAGGGAGTGGATGCAGTACAACACCATAGAACCAAGAGCATTAGCCAGAGCCCATTGAATGAGCACAGGAACCAAGACCTATGCCTAGAGTATACCCGCAAAGCACAAATACAACAGGGAATCCGGTATCATCTCAAGCCAACACCAGGCTTTACTACCTAAGTTTCACCTTCCCGTTCATTCAGATCCACCAGGAACAGAGCATAGGCAAATCCCATACCCAGCATTGAGTACAGATGAGCAAATTATCACGATGAGTTATTCCCATCTCAATACCCTATTCCAATAAAAGAAGTTATTTATTTGAGAAAATGGCCACCGCGCCACAATATATTAGTTAATGTTTATGACAAATTTTTATTCCAGTATACTTATTGGTTGTTCTTTAATCTCAGTTTCAAATTTGTGCCTCAACTTGCCGGACACACTTAACATGAAGGAATTGAGTGACAATCCGGTCAACAAAAGTTGTCTGGTACCATGAACACTTTTCTGTAACTTAAATACCTATCACAGAATTAACCCTTACAAAAGCAAACGTAGTCTGCAAAAAATTTCGGACTTAATTAGTAAGACATTTCTTATACGTTTTAATCTTTATTTAGTTTCTTCTTCTTGTTAATAATCATAATCGTTGCTTAATGAGCTGGCGGCGTAAAGTAGTTTGAGCATGATGCGTCTACAAATGTTACTCTAAAAATCCTTTTCTGCCATTCCCATTTTGGACAAAACAAAAATTGCAAGTGTAAGGCGTTTATCTTTATAACACCAAGAGTGCTTTCGTCTGATGTCTAAATATCACAATATTGTGACGGCTTCAGATTGACCCACAGGTCAAACTGAAACCCAACCCGAAACAAAACCACTGTTCTAGAGCCACTGAGCTCTAGAACAAATAAACAAACACAACCAAAAACAGATTATTAGGCCCGCACTGCGCGCTCTTATTCTAAAACTTAATGGAAAATCCTATTCAATGAATTCAGCAATAAAAATCCAAAGTTTTACTTTAAAAAAAATAATCATTTTGTTATTTTTAGAAAATCAACAAAAATTAACAATAACAAACCTCTGTTCAACACTAAACTTCAAATTGTTATGTTATGCTACTAAGCTGTGGTTAAAAACAGATTGAGTATCTGGACTCCGGGCCCTGGGTTTATAAAGACAAACGTAAGTCATAAATTATCTAATAGTATTTTATAAAAATAGTCATTAGTTGAACTGTATCTAAAAACACCTAACTGTAACGTTACCTCCTCTTAAAAATGTTCAATAATTTCCTAATTATTGGTAACCGTACTACCTCTTGGACTTCGTTTGAGGATAACGACGTGGATACTTTAAAAAAATCTCTAATTTGGCAGAATCCCAGGCTAGTTTACCAAAGCCCACGATTTTCCTGACTTTTGTTTTGTCCGGCAGTTTTGGCTCCAAGATAAATTTCCGAACCACTACGATATTCCATAAATATATAAATGAAATTAATAAAAATTCAAAAACAAAAATTAGTCATCCTGACACAGGTTGTCACACGTCACACACCAAATTTGATTCAGCATTCACACAGGTTTAGAGAGGAAAAATTTACGACAGAATTTATCTTCCATAATGGTAAAAATACCTGAAATGATTCACTCAGAATCAGATGACTAACCAAAACATCTTGGTGGTCGAGAGTGCCTTGTAGAACGTCTCTTGACAATTGCAGATGAATGTCTGGTGGCCTTTACCTTCTGGAATTCTTTATTTACAGGTCCTGAAACACCATCAGAACTACTGGAACTTCTCAGCTTCCTTTTGTTCGTTGAGGATTTTGGCGAATAAGGCTTACTAATTCCTGTCATTGTCATATTTAGCATATTCGGCTTAAATTGTGAAAGTTTATTTAAGCTGGAACGGTTGCTACTATTTGACTATTGACCATGAATGTCTTATGGCTATCAGGATTCGTCATCGAAACCCTGGGACCCGTTTCTACATTAGTTGAAAACTGACTTAAAAGAAGTCTAAAATTTTTCCTTGGGGTCTTATTCAAGTGGAAATTTGAGACTAACTCAAATTCACTATAAAATCAAATTAAATCGTTCACATGCACTACTGTATATCGATTTTTCTTGAAATTAAGAAGTTTAGCCTTATAATTGACAGCCAACTTGCATAACTATCTCATAGGGTGCTATCTGTTGAGCCACAATTATATTTAGCCACTATTTCCAAATCCTCTGAAAAACTAAGATCGATTCCCAGTTCTGAGGGAAGTGGGAGATCTAAGTCAATCGGTAACATAGGTTCACGCCCTTATACTAAATAAAATGGCGAAAAGTTCGTAGACTCAATTAGGGTAGTATAATATGCAAAAGTCGCTGATGCTAAACAAAAGTTGCAACCCTTTTGATCTTGACTTACAAATTTAGCCACTATTTTCCTCAGAGTTTGGTTACACCTTTCTGTTACTCCGCTACTCTATGGATGAAAAGGTGCCGTAAATCTCTACTTGTATCTAGATTTTTCACTCACTTCCTTAGCAAACCTAGATATAAATTGGCGACATTTGCCAGTGACAAATTCCTTAGGCATTGATTGTCGCAACAAAATTTTGTCTTATTGCCGCAACGACACCTTCAGGGGTACCCGTCGGAACTGCTACTGACTCCACATAGCGACAAGAATTATTAACAAAAATCAAGGCTTACTAATTGCCATTATTCACAGAGGTCGTAAACGTACCTATAAAGTCATTCCCTACTCTTTCGTAAGGACTGTTAACTTTCTCAAAGTCTTGCATGAGTTCTTATCCTGGACTTCTACGACCTCTATGATTTGACATTCGGCGCAGCCTAGCACAAATCTACGATTATCTCGATTGATACTTTTCCAGTAGAATCGAGCTTTTACTGTCGCACATGTAATTGTCGTACCTAAATGACCATCGAACTCAGCGCGGTGTATATTTTCAAGAATACCTCGACATAGTTCTATTGAAATTACTAATCTCCATGATCTGTTAGCCTTCTGGTTCATAACATGCGAAAAACAAAATTTCGTTTTGGACACTAAAGTCTTCCAGGTGAGGAACCAGCAAAGGGCAAGTAGTTTCTTTGCTTGATCGTCTATTCTCAGCACCTCTATATGTACTGTAAAAATTTTCCGTCCCAGGGATCTTCCTACTGTTTTCCCCTGAAATCCATACCCTCAAAGGTTATAAGATCCGACGAATTACTGATTCGAGTGGTCCTGCTTATAATCGACTCAATGAATCAACATCATTCGAAAATTTTCCAGGACGGTGTTGGCTCACTATATCATGTGTTTGCAAAGCAAACGACCATCTCGCAAGACTTCCATGTGGGTCTTTTACTGAGATGTTTTACTGATCAGCCATTTCAATAAATGGTGATCAGTAAAATTGTATATTAAATCCGTTGCACATAGGGTCTAAACTTTTGTACAGCGTACACAACTGCTGGGCACCTTTGCTTACCAGCGGTATAAATTTTTCGTCTGTCATAGAGCAGCTTGCGTAGGCTACTACGCGCGGCTTTCCATCTTGTATCTGCACAAGATTGGCGCTTAAAAATAGCCATTACTATCAGTATATTTCGGTCTCTGTTTTTTCCAACGGATAAGACAAAATCGGCAGAGTAACTAACGCTAGTTTTAATTTTTTAAAAGCCTCTTGTTGGAGCCTTCCCCGAAAAAAGGCTTGGTCCTTTCTTGACATTTTGAATGACATTGCGATTATACCGAAATTTTTCACAAATCGCCTATAATAGTCACATATATTAACGAATGATCGAATGTTAGTCGCTGGGACTGGAATCTTCGTAACTGGCGTTGCTTTCCGTTGGTGAACGTCAACTCTTTCAATCAAAATTATGTATCTAAATACTCAATTTTGGACGCAGCAAATTTAAATTTGCTAGCTTTAAGGTTAAATTAGTATTTTAAAGTCACTCAAGAACAGATCTTAGTCTTTCGTGATGCTCTATAAAGTTTCTCGCAAATTATGATATTGCCCAGGTATACTAGGACGATTGTCCATTTCAAACCTGCCAAAACATCTATGAAATACTGAAAACTCGATGGTGCTTTATGTAAACCAATCGGTAACCTTTTGATCTGATAAAAGCATCCAACGTGTCAAATGCCTACTTTTCTTGATCCGTTTCATCAACTGCTATATGATACAAGCATGAAATGTCTACCATCGTGAAAAATTTCATAGATCATAATCTGTCTATTGCATCTTCCATTCTTAGGAGTGGATAAGCGTTTTTCTTTGTCAAAGTGTTCAAATTTATATAGTCAACACATGGACGATAACCACCTCCCTTCTTAGAAACTAATACAACAGGAGCTGCTCAAGGCAAGCTCGATTCTTCAACAATCAATGCTTCAAGAATTTCAACAACTTTTACCTTGATTTTTTCACGCTCAACAAAAGATGACCGGTAGGGATGAGACCTAATCGGGAGTTGACTTCCTGTCTCAATTTTGTTTAAACAAATTAGTTTTCCCCACTTGAGATTCTTGTTACAAATACATCGGAGAACTATTCTACAATTTTTTATACATTAGTCTGCTCAAATATTGTCAAAATATCCCCAATTTTAACCTCTAATTTTTGCTTG
The DNA here is from genome assembly GCA_002738285.1 of Holacanthella duospinosa. Taxonomy (NCBI): domain Eukaryota; kingdom Metazoa; phylum Arthropoda; class Collembola; order Poduromorpha; family Neanuridae; genus Holacanthella; species Holacanthella duospinosa. The sequence continues at coordinate 47,364 of NIPM01000404.1, read as the reverse complement.
AATTTTTCAATCCTAGAGCGCTCCGTACTCTCTGCAGCAACTCTGTTTTCTTGACTAAGGTGGAAAATGTTTGCTCCTCCGGGATACAACTGCGCCAAAGTAATCGTGGTATTTTTTCGCAACATAATTGGACCAACGCCAACATTCGTAATCCAGATCTCTGTCTCATAGTCGACGACGACAGCATAAAGATATGACTGAATTATAGGTTTGGAAAACAGTAACTCACGATTTGGAAATAAAATCGCTGATCCGGATAAAATATCAGGTGCCTGTAAAATGAAGTTATGATGATATGTGATGAGTGATGAATTCGTCACTCATCAGACAGATTTGAGGAGATAACGTATTATAAAAATTTGAAATTGAGAATTGAGGTTTGATTCATGATGAATGAGTGATAGAGTGCTCATCAAGTTTGTATTACGAACTTTTTTACTAAATAAGACATTTTTGGTGATTCATCAAATCCTCAGTAAAGTTTGAAGGTGCTCTATTGATACCCTCAAAGTCAATTGAATTAATAATTAGTCGCATTTTTCTATCACTTATTTATTTATAACTGAATTGGAAATGGAGTTTGACCTAATGTTCAACAGTGATGAAGATTTAAACCAAGAATATCAAGAAAAAAGTCGCAGAACATTCTGAGGGCGAATTAACTAATGTTAGAAAGGTAAGTTGACTCTCCCACTTCCTTTAAAACTTTTACCCTTCCTCTCCTTCTTCTACTATACACAAAAATTAGACTCGTCGTCCCAAGCTTCCTTTTTCTCCTCAGACGACGAGTCTAATCGGCAGCAGGAAAAACGAGCTTCAGTCTAATACCGGCTCTCTCACTCTCAACTCCTCCGCCCTGCCATTTTGGATTTCGGTTTTTGGAATTGGCTTTCGCCAATTATTGGATTTTAGGTGAAGGGTATTTCGACCCTTCACCTTCAGTAAGTAATCCCTTGACCTCTGACCTCCCTTTCCCTACCGATTCCCCCTTATTAATTGGTTTTTCCCAAATCACCAAAAATACCCTATTCCCTACCCAAACTCTGACACTTCCTTGACCCTACCCAACAACCCCAAAAATATCCAATCCCCTCCCGTAAGACAATTCTGTCTTACACTACAATACTCTTGATTCCAAGTTCAGAGAACAGTTAAGCCATTAATCGAAATAAACCCTGTATTGGAACTGTAATTGAGTTCATTTGTTTAAAGTTAGTATTCTAAGTAAGAGTATTACTGAAGTCTTTAAACAACATTCTTTTTGTCCCGTATTCTGGACAAGAGCAATCTTCATTTTCAAATTTTTCGACATTATTATTAATATTAAATTTGGAAAAGATGTGTCCACAGCTGACTCCTCAAATCCCCAAAAGGTCAGTCCGCATGCGAACTTTGACGAGTCCTACCTAATACAGATCTTCACATTAACTCATCAAAACTCATAATTTCTCAATGTATCACTCATCGCACCTCATTATCACTTCATATTACATGCCCGGGTATCTTTACCTTGACTCTTACCGCCATCGTTCGTGGTATCAAACTGTGTTAACCAACAAACACCTATACACGTTTGGATTTGACTCAGAAATATAGTCGAGTGACAGGTCCTAAAAATTGTGAAGTCTCCAGATTTGAAGTTGATTTTTCAACTTCCACACCCGGTTTCTCACATTATCCAGCCTTCTTACTGTCATTTATCTCCAACTTGTTTCTAGTCGTTAAATCTGTCCCTAACAACAAGGGTTGTGGAAGCTTAGGCACCACATAGAAAATCAATTTTGACATCATTATTGGACAACACTTAATTCACATAATCGGAGAGAGTAACTCTCCCAGACGCTGTAGCAATGCACAGCAGCTCTACTGTATATCTTTTATGTAAACTTTTTTCCCTTAAAAACACTGGTCTATAAGCGAAATAATAGATCCCTCATCAACTCGTAGTACATAAGTAGTGTCGTCAAAACAACTTTAGTAGTGATATTTTGCCCTATACGTCGCTTTCTAAATGTAACATGCAACCAATCACCTTCAACACACGTGAAGTTGCCTTTTATTCACTTTTATGGCTTTCAACATAAAACAAGTATTTATGTTACAACGTTCGACATCTTTCTCAGGGGCTTTTGGACGATCTCCTAGCCAACTATTAATTTTTTGGAATAGTAGGACTTTGGGTCGTGTCACCCAAAACTCCGTAAACAGCGGTCCAGCTCCTCTCGACCACTCGTATTTTCAGGACAGTCTCTAATAAAATGCCATGTTTGATTGCATTTATAACACTTCCCACCCTCAAAACGTGGGCACTGCTGTTTCTGAAAAATACTTGGTACTAACGTTTCAGTATCAATCGTTTTTATCTCAGGCTTTGATTGCGACGACGAAATTTACTTTCCGCATTCGGTAGCAGACTCTGAGATGTATTTGGTTTCTCCATTTTTCTCAACTTATGAAGAAACTCATTAACCTCCTTATTAGATGTTACAGGTTCTTAAATAAACTTTATCTGGTTAAACTCCCACCAATCTAGGACCTATCCTTTGATTATCTAGTAAAAATTCAATATCAACCAGCCGTTGTGAACGGATGCTGCTGCACAAACTGCTTCACATCGAGCGCAGAACACTTGTACGTATTAATTCCCGTTGAATTTCGGTTTCGACCTAAGTACAAACTTATTATCGATCTCCACTAGTTCCGCCATTTTGCCTACTTGAAGTTTTTGTTTGTATAAATTTCAATGATTTGAAAAGCACAATGTTTTTCTAGTCACAAAGCCGGTAAAGACATACTTTACTGCGCACAAAGCGTTAAAAACACATAATAAAGTTAAATAATCTCTACCAATTGTTACGATTCTGGTCTAAATCGACAAACTTACTTGAGTTTCGATGGATGAAATTCCCAGAAACTATTAACAATAACTCATTGATCAATTAACTTAATTAATTAATAAAATAAAGCAAAATTAATTGTACTTGTAATAATTGAAAACCGTTAACTTTAACTTTTAAAATTCCGGTTTCCCAGACTAAGTTTCTTAACTTCAAACTCAGCAGTCAGGGTTCTGACTACTTCTGGATTGTTAGTTACAAAAACTCAAAAATCAACTCTAATTCTAAAAATTAATGGAAAACCATATTTAGTAAATTCAACAATAAAGATTCAAAGTTTTACTTTGAGAAAATTTGTTATTTTATTATTTTCATAAAATAAACAAAAATCAACAATGACAAACCCAAGGTTGCTATGAGGATTACACAAAAGGCTTTCATAAGGTTAGTCCATAACTCACCTTTTTTCAATTTCGAAGTTATTTTTTCTTGGCTGACGTTTCGTCAGCCAGCCTAATCTTGAACTGTGTTACTAAGACGATTTAGCAAATTTTGAACTGAACAATTTTAAGCAAGACTTAACCATAAGTTGACATAGTCATAAGCAAACCCATCCCACTCTGCCGTTGGATAATTAACCACACTTAACTTTTTCACGCCGATTTAGTCACCCAATCATTCAGTTGGAAAAGAATGACTTTCTCCAACTTTCACCAAAATCGGTTTAGGGCATTAGATACACAATTATANTAATTAACCACACTTAACTTTTTCACGCCGATTTAGTCACCCAATCATTCAGTTGGAAAAGAATGACTTTCTCCATTTACTTTTTTATTGGAACATGCTGTACAACTATGGCCAAGTTAATCCGGGCCGTCTTTCTCCAACTTTCACCAAAATCGGTTTAGGGCATTAGATACACAATTATGACAAAAAATTTAAGTGAAGTTAGATGACAAATTTTAACAATTAATAGGGAAGGCGGCGGGCCTAATTTTTAATAATAATTTTTAATAATTTATTAATTATTATTAATAAATATATTTATATATAATTATACATTTATATATATCTTATATTATTTTATTATATTTATTTATTATATTTATAATATATTTTTATTATAAATTAATAAAATTAATAATTATTATTAAAATAATTTTTTAATAATTTTTAGTAATACTTTTTAATTTAAATTTTGCTTGTCCGGGCCGTAGAAAGTCGCTATCTAGGGAAAAAATTTGAGAAATAAAATAACGCAAAATTCAAAAGTTGGAGAGAGTGAAGTTGGCTTGTGGTTGAAGTACAACAAGCAAAATTTAAATTAAAAATTATTATTAAAAATTATTATTAAAAATTATTAAAAAATTATTTTAATAATAACTATTAATTTTAGTTATTTATAATAATAATATATTATAAATATAATAATTATATAAATGTATAATTATATATAAATATATTTATTAATAATAATTATTAAATTATTAAAAATTATTATTAAAAATTAGGCCCACCGCCTTCCCTATTAATTGTTAAAATTTGTCAGCTAACTTTACTTTCATTTTTTGTCATAATTGTGTATCTAATGCCCTAAACCGATTTTGGTGAAAGTTGGAGAAAGACGGCCCGGATTCACTTGGCCATAGCTGTACTATTTGTAGTTCTTTACAATTTGGTGAAAATTTATGGCCGCACTTTATTTTTGTTGAAAAATGGAGTTTTTAAGAATTTGTTTAAGTTTAAATTGCTTAAACAAGGTAGTGTATCATGTAAAATGTCAAAAAATTTACAATTTTAAACATAGACTCCTTTATTGAATTGAGTTAACACGTATAATGAATTTTGTGGTGGGAGAAAGTTGGTGAAAAATAATGGCCGCGCCTCACGTTTACACCTATAAAATCGTTATTTTCGTCAATTCAGCAAATTTTTTTTACTGAATTTCGACTATTTGTGATGTAGATATAGGTTTATATTAAAATTTGGCAATATTCGTCAAATTATTATTAGAAAAGTTACCGAAACTACAACATGCCGACAGAAAAGTATATTTCGACATATGAGAAAGGAATAAACTGATCTTTTCTTAATAACTGGATAGTCAATACGCCAAATTGGCAATAAAATTGGAAGATCTAATGACTGTTTACAGATCTGAATGAAAATAAAAGCAAGTTCGCTTAGGAATAGGAAGGGTGGAGCAAAGAAAGACCTTTCTCCGAGAGATAAATGGCTCATATTCAAAGAAAATCGTAATAAGTATATTTCCACAGCCAAAATCAAGCACAAAGTGAACCTGAATAAGTCACGGTAGGCAGTTAGAAACGTATTTGGCTTCATACAACAACGTTGAATATCCGAAAACCTCAAGAAACTCCCACTAACATAAAAACTACTATTGACAATCTTGAATCGTCGTTCACACTGTTGACTTGAAACCAAAAAATCTCCAGAAACCTGCAACTGGAGAAGAAATGGCAGCAGCTGTCATAGCTGCTGCTTTACTCGGTCCGCACACGACAACTAGGAAGCTCGGTCTGGATTCTGGAATTAGTCAAATGTCAGTAGTGAAAATTCTAAAGCAGAACAATTTTCACCCCTACAAAATGCAAATACTGCGCATGTTGAATGACGACAATGCGGATCGGCGATCAGATTTTTGCGAATGGGCACGTGACATGTGCAATAAAAAACCTGAATGGACGCGCTGCATTATTTTCGGTGACGAATGCTCAGTTCATTTAAATGGAGAAGTCAACCGGCAGAATTTCAGGCTTGTAACAAATAGTCCAAAAATTACTTTTACAAAGTCGTAGTTAGTCAGATCCAAATATACGCATCCTGATTAATACTTGAGTAATAATCAGTCATATTGCGATCGCATAATTGAGTGTCCTTTATGATTTTAATATTCTATCCATTTTAGATACTGGAGTCCTTCAGTTCCTAACCTTACGCGCAAAATAGTTGTGCCCGTCTACGGTCCCTGGGTGGGGTGTGTGAACTTGGGTGTCATTGTCCACTCCCCGGCTATTCCCACTGTAGATGCTCTTAGCACCTAAGCATCTAAATTAAATATTTTTGTCAATCTAGATTGTGTATTTCCATTCTTCAATAAATTGTAATCCTAACTGTCACCCAATTTAGCCGCCCAATATATTTAGGTTCAGGTTGTGCTTGATTTTGGCTGCGGAAATGTACTTATTACGATTTTCTTTGAATATGAGCTATTTATCTCCTGGAGATAGTTTTTCTTCGCTCTCCGGTTCTTATTCCCAGGCGGAGTTGCTTTGATTTTCATTCAGATCTGCATACAGTCATTAGATCTTCCAATTTTGTTGCCAATTAGGCGTATTGACTGTCCACTTATTAAGATTGGATCACATTATTCCTTTCTCGTGTCGATAAACACTTCCGTCGGAATGTTGTAGTTTTGGTAAATTTTCTTATAATACTTCGGCGAATATTGCCAAATTTTAATATTGACATATATTTGCATCGTAAATAGTTGAAATTGAGCAAAAAAATTTGTTCAATTGACAAAAATAACGATTTTGTAGGTTTAAGCGGCCATAATTTTTCACCAACTTTCTCCCACCACAAAATTCATTATTCGTGCTAACTCAATCAAGTAAAGGGAGTTTATGTTTAAAATTGAATATTTTTGACATTATACATGATATGGAACCCAATTTCAGCGATTTAAACTTAAACAAATTGTTAAAAACTCCATTTTTCAAAAAAAATAAAGCACAGCCATAAATTTTCACCAAACTGTAGTTTCCAAGTTAATTAAAACCTAGGCATTTATTGGATGTACAGGAAAAAGCAAATCACTAAATGCATTATTAGTTTATCATATTATGGCTCTGATTGATGCTTATTTAGATCTCTAGCTTAGTTGACTTGGTGTCATAAACAATAATAATTACGAACTCTTCGAGAGATTGCGGATAACACCGAATACTTATGTTCATTTCTGACTAGTAACTTATTAGTATTCAACCCAGTCAGAAATATTCGACTCTTTCGTAATTAATATTTTGTGACACTGTGCTATTCAATACATATAAAGTAGAATAGAGTCAGATTCTGTTGAAGAGTGAATGTTAGGAAGACAAAAGAACATGAGATGGTGATAAGAGTACTTGACCACAAATGGTACTTGACACTGAACTTTTAACTGATTAATTTCATATGAAGCCCAGCAACCATGTGTACATCATTATTGTGCACTGACTTAATGGACATCAGTCAAATCACATGTCTGAGGTTGGTTTCGTTGCAAAACTAACGAATCAGCTCTAGTAATTTCACCGAAAAGGAGGTCTGCCAAGAAAAAATATCCTCATGAATCCACGCCGTCCTCACAACTGAAGAAGTAATTTTGACTAGAGTTCATAGTCCAGGTAGTGACTTTGGCAATTAAAGCATTCAAGCAAAAGTTTTCCTGAGTTTAACACTAACGGACGTCGGAGACTATATTTACGCCGCTAATTGGAGTCCAGTAACTCGGTGAATGAGAATGGTACGAGAGCTAGGAAAAATTATAGAAGAACCCTCTAAACAGGAAGTGGAGGATATTATCGGACGAAAGCAGGGAAAGATTCTCGCAATTGTATCACCAACAAAGGTAATCAATCATTAACAAAACCCTTACCACCTTATCAATTTACCAACCCCAATATCACATAACCAAAAACATGGGAAAACCAGTTATGCCTACTTTTATTTGACTCAAAATGAAAATACTCCACGTGTGTTGACTGTTTCCTACAGTAGATGATCCAACTTCGCAACCAACACTCATAGGCCAGGTGAGACTAAGCTCCTCCCAAACACATCTACCGTAAAGTTACAATGAGAAGGTTATTTATATTTCAAATTAGCTTCTACGCCAACTTTTCAGTTTTTGCAAAGCAATTAACAATAAAAGTCGTTTCTTTAACTTTAGCCCATGACTTACAATCATGTCAATACCAAGAGCAAGAGTGATATCCTAATAACCAACTAAACTTTGCGTTGCGTGCGTAATTTTTCACGGACCGACTAAAAAACTTACCGGTAAGGTTGACCGAACTCCTTACCACAACTAAAACATTTCTGCATCTGAAAAAGTTTAATGTTTTAGTTGTAAGGAGTTCGGTCAACCTTACCGGTAAGTTTTTTAGTCGGTCCGTGAAAATTTACGCACACGCAACGCAAAGTTTAATTGGCTCTAGAATATGTTTAAAGTTATTTCCTTCGTCGAAAAACTTGACAAGTTAATTTTTATTTAAGTTTCAATTAAATATCGACTGTGATAAGTGCCCTCCAACTATGTGAGTTAACACGGTGGTCACCATCTGGGAATGTGAGACGGGGCGGAGCAATGTGGTTACGAAGTTGGATCGTTTACTGTATAGAGGTAACTAACGTGCTTTCCGGGTACTAGTTTAATTCCAAATTACGATTTTTTTTTTCACAAATTAACAATGTTTTTAACAGATGAGCCGTACGTAATGAAGTTAAGTTTGAGATTTCGATTTGTAAAACCATCAGCACTCAACTTCCTGTTCTAACAGAAAACTCTTATGGAAACAGACATTTATAAAACCATTCTAACCATTCTCAAATAATAGTTTAATTTCTTCACTCGTATTAGTATTGCATATCGTATATTCGTATTGCAAAAAAAAAGTCTATCCTAGTTTACTGCCAGAAAGTGTATTTTTCATTTTTAGTTTCTTTTGCTGGCCTATTTGTATAATAGCCCCCTCCCTCCCTCCCCTTGGCAATTCGGGTAACCCGCTATGTACCATTCGACAGCGGACTTTTGATTATCGGAAGTTGAACTTTTTAAATAATGGAGTGGTATTGATAGGGTTCCCTGTGGTGTAAATTTTGAAAATGCGTTGTTGCAATATCAACTGTCTAAGACTAAAAGTAAAATGCGCCCACCTCTGCTTCAAAAATAATTTGGTAACTTCACTTCTTACACCACATTTCACTTGTATTTCACTTCTTACACCACAGGTAAAGGATGTTGCCATCTTTCCCTATTTTTCTCCATTTCATTTTTTCAACTACTGCTAATTGTTGGAATAAGTTGCCATATTTCTCCATTTTCGGACACGTTATCCGTAATAACTCAAGAACTATTAAACCAATTACCATAAAATCTTTTGCAATAAATTCCAGATTACTTAATTTAAGAAGATTCGGAGTCCCAGATTAATCGGTTCATAAATTTTTTTTAATTCACGTTAAATGCCGAAAATGTAACTTTTTAAACCGATTGGTACATACCGGGTTCGACTGGAAATTTAGCGTAGATTATGAATCTGACATCCATTGTTGGCGGTAAACTAAAATTTTGCAAATTTTTTTTCAAATTTGTCAAAAAAAAAAAAATTTTTTTTAGTATGACTTACCAAAGGTAGTGATCCGGATTTCAATCTTCTATTATAATTCAGTGTGTTTTTTTCGTGTCTGACGCACAAATTCTCTTAAACTTAGCAATTTAGATATAGGGTAACCTATTACAATTATCATTGGAATGTATTTGTGATGTCACTCATCTTATTTTTATTAAGGTCAGAGCTCAAATGTTCGAGTTTTTGATTTTATAATGCAAAATGGAAAAAAGAGATAGGGAGAATACAGCAAAAAAATTGACATTATAGCTTCTATATGGCTTTTTTTTGGTTTGAGAGATGGAATGTGAAAGGCATGTTAACTCTACTTTTATCTAATATTTTAGCTAAGATTTTTTTATGTTTTTAAAACAATACCACAATCATTACAGACTGGCATAGTTTAGTGGGTATGGCATGCGAGTTTGATGGGTTTGGTCGAAGATTCGATTCTTGGTGGAGTGTTGTTACTTGTTTTTTCCAAAAAAAAATCAACAACATTGTCCTGATGCAGATATCAGGCTGCTTGATTAATGTTTTACCCCCAAAAATGATAAAAAAACATGACTTATTTAATGAATTTTTAGAAAATTAAGACATATATAGGGATANTTTACCCCCAAAAATGATAAAAAAACATGACTTATTTAATGAATTTTTAGAAAATTAAGACATATATAGGGATATCTATATACACTTAGATTGTCACCCGACTGACCTTTCATAATAAAGTGAAGTTTGCTAACACACTTGCATAAATTNCTATATACACTTAGATTGTCACCCGACTGACCTTTCATAATAAAGTGAAGTTTGCTAACACACTTGCATAAATTAACTTAAATGGTTTTAAAACCCTATTCATGTCTAAAAAATCAATTGGCTGGTGATTATGGAGTAAGAATTTCGGTGAATCAGTCCTAGGTTCGATTCGTAGTAAGGGTAATATATTTTGTCAAATATTTTTTTGGTAACTTGGCATAAATGAATTTCGGGTGAGCTTGGCATATGACTCGAATATTTTTGGTTGAACTTAATATTTGATCCCAAAATTATTTTGGTTAAGCTTGGCATAAAATCCAAATATTATGGTGAACTCGGCATACGACTCCAACTTTACACGTGAACTTAGCATACGACACCAATATTTTACGGGTAAACTTGGCATACGACACCCAACAATATATGAATGACTTAGCATACGAAACACAATATACTTTGAATAAACTTGGCATGCAACCCCAATATACCTGCGTGAATTTGGCCTACGATGAAAATATATTTTAGTGAATTTAGCATACTCCACTCAATATTTTTTTGGATTAAGCTAACGTATACCCCAAATTTTTATGGTGAATTTGATATTCGACCCCAATATCATTTGGGTGAACCTGACATACGACCCTAATTTTTTTGGATAAACGTATTACAATATTTAATGGGGGAACATGGCATATATACGAAATATATTATGGGTGAACTTCGTATACGACGTTGATAAATTTTGAGAAAACGATTGCAAATATATTTTCGTATTGTTCGTATACTTGGTATACGAACCTAATATATTTGCTTGATCTTGGCATACAATCCTAATATACTTTGAATGAATACTCTACACGCCCACAATGCACTTTGTGTGAAATTGCGATTCGACCAATATTTTTTGCATGAACCTAGCATACCACATTTTTAGAGTGAATTTGACATATCCGCCAATATACTTTGAATTAATTTGACATATGTACACAATATACATTTGGTGAGTTAGCATATAATCCCAATATGCTATTTAGCCAATGACACAAATACTTTTGAGTGAACTAGGCATAAGCCAAAAATATTCTATGGATGATCCAGAGATCCAATATCCGATTTTGTTTTGAGTGAAATTGGCAAACAAACCCAATATATTTTGGGTTAGCTTGGCATACCACCTCAATATTTTTTATGAATTTGCGATACGGGCATGTACGGAAGGGTTGTCCCCATGGTCTGGAGGAATGGAGGCAGGGACGGAAGGAATATGCGGTTAAAGAAAGAATACCGGCGTGGGTGGAAGAGATGAGTTAAAATAATAGAATACGCTGAATTTCGTTGGAAGCGCTGACAATGCACAGATCACAAAGCTAATCATTGTTAAATGTTGGTATTTATTTATCTTCGCCGTGTTTATTCACTGCTGAATTAAAGGTAGAGGTAAAGGCAACGACAGTGCCCGGGTAAAAGTAACGTGAAAGTCAAAGTTATGTAATCTCTCAGACAAGGTAAATTTGTAGATGGTTAATGTCAATTGCGTTTACAAAATTTTTTTTACATATTCTACATGTGTTCTACATATTTCCATTTTAAGAGGGACTAAATCCTAGCCTCTATCTACAGATCAAACGTTGGGCATGGACAGGGCTTTGCTGGCAAATCCCAAGTACGCTCAACCATGATTTATTTTATTTATTATACGGCCATATCAGATACCATTTATTAAAATATTCAACTAACTTACGCTGCCTCGTTTGATTTTCTGCTTTGTTCAAAATCTACTACACCATTTTTTGTTGATCTGCTTTCGTTACTTAATGGAATGCCTGCGGCAGCGCTAACCGTGCGAGCGAAGCGAGCGTCGGCTAGTTAGTTATAGTACGTCAATCAATCAGAAACTTAATGCAGATTACAATGCTAACATTCATCATTGTCGGTCAAGTCGAATTTTTGAAAAAAAAAACATAGATTCTATAACAAAATATTAAAAAAAAATTTTTTTTTTTAATTTACCTTATTTAATATTATTTAAATATTTACTTAGCGATTACTTAGCGATATTTACGATTTCTTTGGATTTTTTAAGGCTTTTTTTTAAAAAGATTTTCTTAAGGTTTTTTTTAGGTTTTTAGGTTTTCTTTGAAATTTTCTTTAAGTTTAGGTGTTGGTTTCTTTAGGTTTAGGTTGTTAGGTTTTCTTTAGGTTTAGGTTGTTAGTTTTTTTAGTTTTTTTAGGTATAGGTTGTTAGATTTTCTTAAGGTTTAGGTTGTTAGGTTTTTTTTAAGTTTAGGTTGTTAGGTTTTTTTTAGGTTTAGATTATTAGGTTTAATTTGTTAAGTTTCGTTGAGAGTTAGGTTGTTAGGTATTCTAAAGGTTTAATTTGTTGTTTTCTTTAGGTTTAGATTGTTAGGTTTTTTTTAGGATTAGGTTGTTAGGTGTTCTCTAGGTTTACATTATTTTTCTTTAGGGTTTATTTAGGTTTAAGTTGTTAGTTTTTTTAAGGTTTTCTTTAGGTATAGGTTGTTAGGTTTTCTTAAGGTTTAGGTTGTAGAAAGGAAATATTCAGAAAAAGTGTAGACAGATTTTCTGCAACTATAGTGTAGTGACGGTGTAAATTTTGAATTATAGTAATTTGTAGTGATGCACCGGATATACTTCACACCGGAATTTCCGGCACCGGAACCGAATATCCGGTTATTCCGGTTCCGTCAAATTCTACCGAAACGTTCGGCAGTACATCCGGCCGGAATTTTTTCGCTTTGAAGTGTCGATATATAGATAGTTTAGTAGGTAGTTACAGCACTAGGTTAGGAGCACGAAATGCAAACGTAAGCGGAATTTCGACAAAATCACGAGTTAAATTTATTTCTCAAAATATCCATACTATTACCTTAGCGGAACTGTCTATGATATTTAATGTAATTATGCATGAGCTTTCCGACAAAAATGACGGACTCAGACCCCTGTGATAGAAATCGACAGTGATGAGAATTAAATTCTGATTTTACTACCCCTCCAAGTCCATGTCCAGGTGAGCAAACTAATTAACTTATTATTTCTTTGAAATGAATGAACGCTAGATTAAAATTAATTAATAAATGCTGTCAGGGTCTTCATCAAAATCAACAAAAAATTCTAAACCTGGGACAAGGCGGACTAGCTCGTTCTGGAAATATTTTATAGACTCTAGATCCAACAAAACTCAAGTATACGTTGTGTAACAACGATTTTTCTCGCGGTGGTTATGGGAGAAATAAATCTAAGACACCAATGAGATTACACCTGAAGGCCAAACATAAATCAGGTAGGCCTAGGGAAACTATCGTTTTAAAAACATTTATAATACTTAATTTTTTCAGTTTGCTTCTCTCGACACACTTTCACTGACAAAAGTGTCAAAAAAGAAGCCAATTCCAGCGGAGTTTCAGGGGAATACAAAGTGGACTATCACTGACCTACAATCAAAAGAAATTCACTATAAAATCGTTTGCAAAATTTTCAACTGAATATAATGAATTAAATCGGTTCTAATGTTGTTATTCAAGGTCGTTTTATTTCGCTGGACACCTCACGAGGTTTAAAGAAATGTTCCGGCC
>NIPM01000404.1:0-33688 GCA_002738285.1 Holacanthella duospinosa | reverse complement strand
CTAGTAATTTGCAAGGACTAGACAGACAAAGGCATTCATTAGTGAATGTATTGTTTGAGGCATTGAACTTTTTTGAGTAGTGAGAGAGTGATGATGTTTAGATTTTATGCGTTTTGAGGTTGATATGTATTTTCTTGTTGTGAGTCGTCGACCGAGAGTCTCGGTGAATCCGAAGTCTCTAGAAAGATATGAGAGAAGCGGAGATGGGTTAGATGTTATAATTTATTTGCACATGGCAAATGGAAGTGAGAGTCTAGAGTAAGCATAAATATGTGGTGCCGCTGAGTCTAATAAGCGTTCATATCATGTTAAAATTTGAAATGAAAAGTGGTGAGTGGAAGGAGTATTTGTAACTAGTTGGTAGATTAGACAGGGTGGTTATTTATTATTCTGTCCACTCTGTCTTTTGTCTCTAAACTGACATGACAAGGGTTCAAACTACTAGCTCAAGATTCTAACCAAGTGGGTGAAGTTCATAGGCACTTCCTCCAGTAATTTTCCACTATACAAAATTACAAATGGTAGGCTCTCCAGGTCGTGGATTCTTTCGACTTCCGGACCAAGAAAATGATGATCTCACTCTAAAATTGTTACCTGAAGAGACTAGAATTGAGTGTAGTCAATTAAAATTAAGTCAATCTTCGACTCCAACCACGCCAGCTACTCACTCTTCTGACCACACTTTTGCCAAACCTCACCTACCTTCCCATGCTGCAAAATCAGTTATGGTGAGAGCAGACAATTTAGAGAACTTTTCAAAGGATTAATTACTAAAACTTTATATGAGATTATCAAAAATCCAATGGAGACTGTTTTGCTATAGATTTCAAATAAGTGATTTTCACTGTTTTCCAGATACGCGAGATGAATAATCCAGGATCACCATCACCATACCATCGGCCAATCACCGCTCGCCGACGCCATCGTCTCACATCCCTGGAGAACACTGAACTCACGGAAGTTCTTACTATTTATGAAAAGTTAAAGAAAGGTCGAGAGAATCGAGTTTTTAGGCACTCAAGGTTCGATGCTACGGCACGAATTGACATTGAATTCAATGAAGCTGATGAAACTGTTCCAATAGTTCCAATTTTCAACGCTCCGATGGAAACCAACACCAAGACACTTCTGGATTTTAACAAGTATCAAAACTTGAAGCATACCAAGTACTTTTATTTTTCTGAGAAAACGAAGCTTCTTCAATCTGAGAGTTTGGAGGGGCTCTCTCCCGACTATAGCCGACTTCTTAGCGCCCAAAACTTTTGGCTCAACATCTTTGACCCAAATGAGCAAGACTTTAATACACTTTTCAATTCCTACGGAGTTCATGATCTTACTATCAACGATATTAGAGAGGGTAACACTGAGGATAAGGTTCGTACAGCCTATTAAAAGTTCGATCAACATAATCCAGTTTATAGTTGTACTGTACATTCTCTGTTGTAAAAAAAATAACAAATTCTGATAAAATTGATAAACACCGCACGAGGTAATTAATGCATTTAACCACCTTTCATTATAATTATTCAGTGACGCTATTGAAAAATAATAAAAAACAAGAAATGAAGAAAAACATTTTGCACAACTATTGTCTGGATCATGGAAGTCGAACATTTGCGTGATTCTCCAGTTTGTCATTATGATTAATTAAATAAAAAGTATATTTATAATAGGTCGAGGCTTTCAAACACTACACTTTCTTTAGTCTCCGACTGATGACTGAAAATATTAAAGACCGGAAGGAAAACGAAGATATTGATTTCAATATACTCCTCTTCAAAGACTTCATTATTACAATGCATGATAAACAGTGGTCAGGAAATGCAGATATTCTTGGATTTCTAAATCTACTCATTTCTCATAGTCGTACTCCGTTGACCCCCGACTGGGTCATGTTCTCCTGTTTCATAGAAATGAATCAAGATGCTAAATACGCCATCCAATCCACTGAGCCATCAATCAACAGGATTCGAATAGAGACTAAGGAAATGGAAATGTCAGACATTATGCGAAGGATTTTCGAACTAGAACTTCAGGTTTACTCCATTGGGAGGTTTGTCAAACCTAAAGCTCGAGTTCTGCGACATCTCAAAATTAAATGTAACAAACGAATTAACAAAATAGTTATGAATCTCCTAAGTGATATCAACGATGAGTTCCGAGAACAGACTCAGGACTTAAGTCACTTTAATCATATTCTCGAGAGGTCACAGGACACTTTCTTGGCAATTGTGAGTGCTGACCAATCTCGTGAAGCGAACGAGATGAGTCTGGTGATGAAGCGAATAAGTGAATTTGCTCTTGTCTTCTTACCAATGCAAGCTATCAGTGGATTCTTTGGTATGAATTGCACCGTTCCGTTTCAAACAAGCAATTCGCAAATACCATTTTGGCTAATTGTTGGATTCTGCCTGCTGCTAGGCAGCACCATGTACTTCCTCAGGACTCGGATTCTAGCTCCCAGGGTTTTTGACAAGCTTAAGCGGAAGGAACGATGTAAGCCATCACAAACCCCAGTACTTGTTTCCTAAAAATATTATGGAACCTGGTCATTAGTCATATTAGACTAAATTAGGTCTGTGTTTGTGATTACTATAATTGTGATTTTAATTTATTATCCAAGTACGTCCTTGTCCATCAATCTCCTCGGATGACTTTACAAAGTAGACAGGTCAAAGGTTCAACTTTCTCAACACCTTAGGTGAATTCGTCCACATAGTCATCCCTGTGCTGTACAATAACGATAAGAACAGGAACATGGCAGAACCTCTAGTGACAATATTACCTTAAAACTTTTTTCTCCCTTCTTTTCTAACAAGCGTTCACCTTATTTTATAGTAGATAAATCTTGATTCTGTAGAATGATTCTCAATTCAGTTTGAATTAATCAAGTATTGTCAGATTTATATAGTTTAACTCTAGTAAAGACTATACGATAGCAGTAACTTGACCTAAATTTTTAAATGTTGTTTACTTGAATAGTGAAACGTGAGGAAGAATCGTAATTTTTCTGCTCTTCGTCGGAGATTAGAACTTGGCTTAGCTAATTAAATGGTTGATTAGTCCATTGTCATAATTGGATTAGCTCATCTAGCACATGTGAATAGAATTTGAGAAGTATGTTTAATAATTATTGAGGAATCCATCCGGTTTGGAAGTAGGTATTGTTGCCAAGAGGAGTAGTAGATTAGATAGCACTCGGCGTCTTCTTCACAGGCTCATTTTCATACGGAAATACAAGTTTGCCAGAATGGAAAGGCAGTAATGAGAGAGGAATCCAACTGCCATATTAATAAACCGTACCTAAGTAAGAGTATGTGATTGGATTAGAAAAATTCATATTAAGAATTAATGTTTAAGTTCAAGCTGATACTGAAGTAACAAGTCGTACTTAAGTATTTAAGAAGTCGTACCTTGTATTTAGATTTGTATTACGAATCAAAACCTACGTATGACTTTGTACTCAAAAACAAAGTTTACTTAGGATTTTCCAAGTAAGGTTCAGTAGTATTATTTGGACTATTGTGCTTTGTTAAAAAATAGATAAAATGAGTTTAGATCGTCTGGATATTTTGGAGAACAGATTAGCAAGAAGTGGTTTGAAGGTATGCTACTGAAAAAGCCTAAAACAAACCTTTAAAAAAAAACTTTAAAAAAAAACAAATAAAAACCTAAAGAAAACCCTAAAAAACCTAAAATAAAACCAAAAATAGACCTTAAAAACTGGCATACCTTCAATCCTAAAAAAGCTTAAAAAACCTAAAATCAAACCTTAAAAAATAAACCTAAAAACAAACCTTAAAAAACAAACCTAAAAAAACTTTAACAAACCCTTAATCGACACATCCTGTGTGGTTACAAAATTCAATCTTCGATGTCAAATTCACTGCAAATTGCACTTGTCATATTTTTGAACATATGTCAGGTACGGATAAGGCAATATATAATCGGCAAGTGGTCTTACTTAGGCTAAACTGAGTAGGTGATTTGCTCAGTAGGTGACTGGATTTCATTGTTAATACAAAGCCAATCCAAGTATAGGTACGAGCTCAGACCTATTAGCCAATCACGTACTGTTACTCAAGTCAAGGAGTCCTTTATTAATACGACACAACTGTCGGGTTCCCCCAGCCCTCCCGTGGGTTTCCGCAGCCTTCCCGTGGATACCCGCAACCCCCCATGGGTTTCCGCAGCTCTCCCTTTAGTTCCCGCAGCACTCTTATGGATTTCCCGGAACCCTCACGTGGATTCCCGTAGCCCTCCCATGGGTTCCCGCAGCCCTCTAGTGGATTCCCGCAGCCTTCCCTTGGATTCCCACAGTCCTCCCGTGGGTTCCGGCAAACCATCCGTGGGTTCCCGCGGATTCCCGCAGCCTTCCCATGTGTTACCACAGACCTCCCATAGGTTTCAGCAGCACAAGAGAAACTCTATTGTACTATTTGGCAACTTCGCTCGAGTGATGGGCCGAAATGGAAATCGCTTACGCCAAAAAACAGCGATAGGCAGAAAAACCCATCGCTTAGGCAATTATGCCGAAAATGGAATGTAGTAAATGCCGAATTAAAGGTTTTTTAAAGTTTTTTTTTAGGTTTGTTTTTTAAGGTTTGTTTTTAGGTTTAAAGTTTGATTTTGGTTCTTGGTTTAGTTTTTAAGTTTTTTTAAGCTATTTTAGGATTGAAGGTATGCCAGTTTTTAAGGTCTATTTTTGGTTTTATTTTAGGTTATTTAAGGTTTTCTTTAGGTTTTTATTTGTTTTTTTTTTAAAGTTTTTTTTTAAGGTTTGTTTTAGGTTTTTTCAGTAGCATACCTTCAAACCACTTCTTGCTAATCTGTTCCCCAAAATATCCAGACGATCTAAACTCATTTTATCTTATTTTTTAAACAAAGCACAATAGTCCAAATAATACTACTGAACCTTACTTGGAAATTCTAAGTAAACTTTGTTTTTGAGTACAAAGTCATACTTAGGTTTTGATTCGTAATACAAATCTAAATACAAGGTACTTCTCAAATACTTAAGTACGAGTTGTTACTTCAGTATCAGCTTGAACTTGAACATTAATTCTTAATATAAATTTTTCTAATCCAATCACATACTCTTACTTAAGTACGGTTTATTAATATGGCAGTAACCTTTCTCACTTGTTGAAACTTAACTTTAGAACCTGAATTTAGGTATGAGTCTATTGTCTCTCTCTCATGTGAAAATTGCAGTCGAAAAAGTAAATCTAAAAACATGAAAGTGCTCTTGAGAACCATTGAACTCGTTATGGTAAAAAGTTAACAAGTTGTCTTTCTGTGCTCCTAATTGATGAGTCTGTCCTGATTTGATATTCTTATTTCCGTAAATCATTAAATTACAACTCATTTCCCCCATTCTATAATTCAATAGTCTTTTCAATTTCTACCACTTTCCGTCGCCTCTCAGTAAAACAATACCTAGAACGCTCTCTAACAATCCATTCAAAATTTTCATTTCCTCTAAACTATTTTCATTTTTCCTAATCAACTATGGGTAAAGTTCCACATGGAATTTGTGAAGTGACTTTTGATCTCATTGTTTTTGTCCTAGTGCTAATTTTCCTACCAATTACCTTGATCCTACTCAGTCCACTCTATTTATGGCGTCTGACGATCAAACTCCTTGCAAAATGTTCAAATTTAGACAGGATGTTATCAGAACTCGACACATTTTTTTTATTCAATGACCCAAAAATACTCCAAAGTCCAGAATTTGTGATATCAGTAGTTGTCACACTGGAAGGTGAAGTTGACCCTGAGGTATTTAAATCCAATGTCTACAATGATATTGTCAACGTCCGACATGAGAACGGAGAGTTGATTTATGGAAGACTTCAACAGCGTCTCACATCTTGGATGGGATTTATGTTCTTTCAATGGATCCCAGACTTTGACATTTCCAACCATGTCCAAATGACCTCAGAGGTTAAGGTTATAGAAGAAAATAAACATGAGTTCATTGGTTCGAGAATACGTGAGCCATTTCCGGTGGATGGAGCTCTTTGGGATGTGAGACTTGCGCCAAGTCGAAATAGAACGTTTGTGAATTTGAGAATACACCATTGTATCTCCGACGGTTCGAGTATCCTCAAAGCCATTATGACTCGTGCCATGAAAATTAATCCCAATGAGTTTATATTTCCAAAGAAACGACTTGCGCTTCAGGAATCTTCCTGCCAAAAATTCTTAAAATTCTATAAACACACAATAGGACTACCTGGAAATTTTGTTCGACAGAATTTGGAACTGAGAAAAAGAAATCCTTTTCAGAGTCAAAGTTACGGACTACAGAAGAATGGAAAGATAATTATGTCAACCACTGGAAAAATCCCATTATACAAATTCAAGCGAACAAAACTCCGATTGGGTGTAAACTTCACGGCTTTAGTAAACAGTGCCATATCAGGAGCCCTTCGAAAGTATTTGGCGGAAGTGGGAAGTATTCCAACGCCAACTTTTGAAATTCAATCTTTTAATGGTACTGCATTTGTACCAATGCCAAGACATCCTAATGATACTATCCTCAACTGGTGGTGAGTTATTAAACTATTATGGTATTTTTTCAATAAAACAAACAATTTTTGCGGAAAAATTAAAAAGGCAGAATTAACCAGAATACTAACGAAACATAGTACAGTGCACGACGTTTATTAGAGCATCCTAATAAGAACATTCGGGTTATAATAAGAGTGATTTTTGCGGGTTTGGTTTGCTCTAATGCATTTAGCAAGGGACATTAACGACTTTAAGAACAACGTAAATACAGTCCAAACAGTGTTTTTGGGACGACTGGAAGTTACTTTTGACCCATGCTATTTGCTGGAGAAAGCGTTGTCCCAAAAATTATTGTCACTTAAACTCCATAAACCAAATTTTTTTAGATGATACTGTGTACATGTTTCAGAAAGATTATGACAAACTAGAGAAGAATTTTTTTAATCAAGTCTCTGCGACATCTAGAAAAAAAGTTACATTTTGAAAATTGTAATTTCGGAACATTCGTTTGGGACACCTAACTTCTAATGTATATTGTCCCAACCAAGGTTGCTATGAGAAATTTACAAAAAGCGACTTTGATATCAGTCGCTTTTTGTAAATTTCTCATAGCAACCTTGGTCCCAACAGAATGTTCCGAAAATACAATTTTCAAAAAATCGTAACTTTTTTTCTAGATGTCGCAGAGACTTGATTAATGTCTGATTCAGTAATCAGTGTACTTGTACCTATCCGAAATTTCACTTTATTTTACGCAACTAAACAACGACCGCGGACAATTATGCGTATTATTTACATTTTCTTTCCTATAAAATTTTTTTTTGTTCAATTTCGTAGGAATAGGGATTGCTATGTCCCTGTCCCTAGATAACTAAAATAATAATATTCAACTTAATCCGTATCTTCAGAACTTGACTTTACGTTATTAATTAATTATATTCATTATACTAATTATTATATTAACCATTCAAAAAAAATTTTCATACTTTCAAAGCAGCTGCAGTTCTTTCAGCAACTCTTTGGAAAGGAATTGATAGATTTGATTCTTGGATTGCGCCTGAATTAATTGATCCTTCGATTAAAACTTTTTCGTCTTCAAAATACTTTTTCACATTTAGAATAGTTCTTTTCTCCTCTTCAGTTTTAGGCTTTATTGCAGGGTTGCTGTTTTTTTTTGTTTTTAATAAAAAAAAACATAGAAAACAGTTTTTAATTGTTTAAAACAGTTTTTTTTGTTTAAAACGTTTTTTTTTTTTTTTTTTTCACATGAATTTATCAATTCGAGTTAAAATATAATGAATGGACGCACAATTTGAAATTTCCTTAATTAAGTTTGATATTTTACTGTATTTAAGTTCAAACAATGCAAAAAGATCGGAAGTAAGTTTATTATTTTTTTAAGCTTTGAAGAATATAGACAAGCTTTCCTGCCTTTTCGATACCCAATCGGTTCAGAATTTCGGATTGCACGATTCCTAATGACGAAAATATCCGTTCGATTCCTGCCGATATTGAAAAGGATCTCAACACACCGAAAATAAATTCTTGAACTTTTGCCTTCACTTGACCTTTAAAGACTTCCAGAATTTAATGGCAGTGACAATTTTTTGTATTCTTTGAAAATAACTTTTAAAAAACGGCGAAGTCTGACCGCGGAATTTACAAGTATTACACTGGGTATTACAAGTATTACAAGTATTACACTGGGTACACTTTCCTTTCAGATTAGTGACACTTATTTTAGTAAAAATTTAACCAAACGGTGTCTCTTGGTCGTCCTGACATTTGTACTCCAAATTTAATATTAGGATGCGTTTAAAAAGTTTTTCTCAAGATAGCAAGTGGGAAGATAACGGCCTGGAGAACAATGTATTAATATTCAGTTTGAAAATTCTCATTACAAACGTAACGAGATCAAACATGTAAAAACTTGTTAGCCTTTCCAATCAACTTGTGCGTACATTCAATATTTTACGCATGTTTTGTTTTAAACAATGCTTTTTATATAAAAAACAAGTTGTTTAAAACATGTTTAAAACAGTGTTTTAAACAAGCTTGTTTTAAACTCCGCCACCCTGCTTTATTGTTTACTTTAAATTCTTAGAACTTAGAATATGAGAAATATTTATTACTTGTATTCCAAAAGAAAATTAATCAGAACAGGTTTGTTTATTTGCATATTTCTGGGAGCAATAAACTCTGCGACGAGAATGCGCAGACGCATGAATCTTCCTCAGGAAATGTTTTTTAATTTTCTAACCTTCTTGTGCAGCAAATTTAAAAGTGTTATTTTGGATAGTTACAAGTACAGTAAACCTCGGATAAGCCGGATTTCAAGGAACCAGAAAATATGGTTCGTGGTAACCGAGGTTCGGCTTAAGCGTAAGCCGAACATACAACTTGCGGAATAATTTGTTCGTCTTAGCCGAGGTAGTTTTAATTTACCATTACTTTATAATATTAAGTTGTTGTGGAGACTAAAAATGACTAAAAATATATCATTGGTTCATTTTCTGTCAAATTTCAATGTTTGAAAAGTCATTCAAAAGACGTTATTCGTTAAATTTTGTAAGAAAAAAGGTGAAGATTCTTTAAAAATTGATCAATTAATTCGTGTTCGTGTTAACCTAGGTAAAAAAGCATGTGACTTATGGACTGGGACCACGGAAAGGCGTTCGTGGTAGCCGAGGGTTCGGCTTAACCGAGTTCAGCTTAGCCGTTCCATTTATACACAAATTCCCTATCTCAGGGCGCGGACCGGACCAAGTGGTTCGTGGTAACCGAGGGTCCGTGGTAACTGAAGTCGGCTTATCCGAGGTTTACTATACACTCATTTTTAAATCAGACATTAAAAAATTCTCCTCTACTTTCGCATAATCTTTCTGAAACATGTACACAGTATCATCTAAAAAAATTTGGTTTATTGAGTTTAATTGACAATAATTTTTGGGACAACACTTTCTCCAGCAAATAGCATGGGTGAAAAGTAACTTTCAGTTGACCTAAAAACACTGGTTGGACTGTAAGAGCAAAACGGTTATAAGCAGGGTTGGCCAACCGTATACTACATGTAGTATACAGAAATCGAAAACTACAAAAGTAGTATTAGTATCTTTCGTAGTTTTCGTATAGTTAGTATCTTTATTTTTTTAAGCGCATTCTTATTTCTAAGCTTTGGTGGTCTCTCAAAACGACCGAAATCATCATTCCTTATAGGTTGACTTTTTTTTCACATCAGTAGCAAACACGATTTAAAAAAATTACTTTATCAAAAGCCAGTAACGAGAATCACATTCGACCTCCGTGACGCGGAGTTCATTCACGATTTAGAGCTTCAAAACAATCTAATTTCAAGCTTCCAGCAATTTCGCAATTTTCGGAATGCCACGTCCAAAAGATTGCATTTGGTAACATTTTCACAGGGAACAAAATCCCAAAAGTCACATACCTTGGGCTAAGTGCAAGTTTTTACAATGGAGAGGTGCTGGAATTGTGGAAAGATTGAAGGCACATTTCTCAACACAGTATCGAAGCATTCGATTTCGGTACACAAGGTAGTAGAATATGTCGGATTATTAGAATCAGAATTTGTTATATGTGTAGAATAGAAACCTATTTTTTCTTTTGTCCTTCTGTTATAGGAAAAACCAAGCGTGATGCTTTGCTAACCTCCGTTACAGATGGGGCGTTCGTAATTAGTTCTGCTGCCTATAAGGAGAAAATTGACAAGCAGATTGCAAAATACTTTTATGCAACCAACACTCCCTTTCTTCATGCTGAACATCTTGAATTCAAAAAAGTGATTCAAATTCTGCGACCTGGGTATTCGCCGCCTCCACGAAAAAGACTCAGGTAACTAATATTAAGATATTTTGTTTTTGATATCTTAAATTAAATTTTAAAGTAACATTAACGATTTCTTATTTTAAATTAGGAGAACTACTTAATCAAATTCACGCAGAAGCTACGATGGAGTGCAATTTGCAGAAATTTGCCAAGAAAATTGCTACAATGAGCCTAGATAGATGGTCAAACGTTCACAATGAACCAATCATCGCCATGTCAATTATCGACTCCAATGGTAACTACGCGTTAACAAACAGTATTGACACCTCCGGTTTTCCTCATACATCAGATTACTTACTACAACTTGCTGACAAGGAAATCAAAAAAGTTGAAAAAGAATATGGAGTCACCGTGGGATCCTTTGTAACTGACAACACAGGAAATGTCAAAAAAATGAGAAGAGAGTTGGAGAAAGTTGACATTGGAATCATTCAATATGGCTGCTCTGCTCATTTACTCAATTTACTGGCTCAACATATTCATATTCCTCAGGTTCAGTCACATTTTGAAAATAATCAAATATTTTCGCAACACACATCTTGCATCCGCGTGGTATCGATGGAGGAAAGAAGTTAGTAATGCCTTCAGAAGTAAGGTGGAATACCCTTCACAAGTCCATCAACTCGTATTTGAAAAATCGGGGAATCTTACTTCAAGTCTGTCATGAACACAGAAGAGAAATTGACCAAGACATCTATCGCCTCGTCAATGACGTAAATTTGGCAACAAACGCCGAAGATTTAAAGGGTCGATTATACCCAACTGCCATAGCTTTGGACCGTTCACAACGTGATCAATCCACCATAGCGGTTGCGGTCGAAATCTGGCACAAGCTGGAAAAGAACCTAGTTACCCAACCAGAAGTGAAAACCTAAAAAACGAAAATCCATGGCCCTGACCGAAAACCACTTCCTAGCGAACATGAACGACCACCGATTCCGAGGAATGAGACTAACGGCGGAAGAAAAAGGACGAGGTTACTCGCAATTGAGTAAGACCAATGAAGCTTTTGTCCCAATTCTAATGTGCCACTGCGCAGAAGCGGAACCTTTTCAGGAATACTTGTATACGGAATCTATGCGCTCTACTAATCCAATAACGTGGTGGTCGTGTGTGGATATTCAGCCAAATACTAGTAGTTTCAATTGGAGTGAGACAAAATCTGACTGGTTGAAACTATGTGCAAAATTGCTTTCTGCTAGCGCTACCACGGGGGTCTTGAGCGGATTTTCTAAACATTCGGTTTAGTCCACTCGAAACTTCGCAATCGACTCGGGAATTTGAAGGCCTCAAAATTAACATTTCTTTACAAGAATTTTAATTTTAGAGATTCATGTCAGAGGAAGTCAAATCTTGAGTGGGTGTGGAAGAACGACACTTCTGTTGAAGGTGAAGATTTTGAACTTGAAATCCCTGATTCATTAGATTCCGACGGTGACGACAGTGGACACGAAGCGATTGAAGTTCAGATTCTTGATTAATTTTAGTTTCAACTATCTATAATGCTCCAAGCCAATCAATAAATTTAACAGAGTTAAATTAGTCAAGTGAAGCATGGTGAACTCTGTTCCTCCTCTATTACTTTTTGCAGTAGTGTACGAAGTAAACGAAGTATACCGCTGTAGTATACGGTATACTACGTATTATACATAGTATACGGTATATTTCAATTATACCGTATTATACCCAACCCTGGTTATAAGAACTCCCTTTTGCTGGGTAATAAACGGTTATAAGATCAGGATTTCGAAGAGACGGAAGAGGACTCTTATAACCGTCGTGCACTGTAAACACTTTCGAAATGTGTCCAATTAAATTAAGTTTTTCAAATTATATTGGTTCTATTGTAAATCACAATAGGTAAGATTTCAAATTCTAACCAATATTCCCCAACAGAATTAAAAAATTCAAATTGACCCTTCGTTAAGTAATCTTATGTAAATTTGATTGAAAGAATTTGGATTTTCGAATTTCCTAGGACAACCGGTATATAAAATATTTCTAAAAATGGCACTCAAAAACTAAATCATTTTTTCCGTTATTTTACTGTTCCTGGCAACATCTAGGCTGCATTCCACCGCTCTCTACTTTTCACTTTTCAATCCTCAATTTGCAAAAATTGAAAAGTGAAAATGAGGAGCGTTCCACCAAAAGCTTAACTCTTCAAATTTGACTTTACAATTTTTACTTTTCATTTGAGGAGTAAATTCAGAAAATCGACTATTTCTTTGTACTTAAATAAGTTTGTACCTATGCACACTTGGCGATTCCTACCGATGACTGCATAAGTATTTCCCGTTTTTTGAATTTTTTTTTTCACTCCCGGCTTCCTTGCCTCGAATATTTTATTTGCTGGTACCGTAAAAACGCAATTAGTTGCACCACGCTACAGTTCAAATTCAATGTTTGTATAATTATAAGCAAGTGTATTCCTGGAGATTTTGGGTAAGTGATACGTCAATCGATCCGAAACGTTGCTTCCATTAAGAATATGGTTTCTGTTGTTGACACTCAAATCAGAATTTTCAAAAATTGTACAAATCACACTGGAATTTATTCACTATCGCAAAAAATCCCGAATGCAACGGAATTTGGTTAGGCGGTATTTCAATCGGTAACAAATCCCACGTATAATACGAGTCTGAAATCCATTGGTGGCAGTGAAGTAAAAATTTTGAAAAACATTTCAAAATGCCTAAAACATTTTTTAATTCACTATCAAAAACTACCAGGCTAAAAAAAAATTTGATTTCATATATTAATTCTCTGCTTCCTGTATTGATCTCCTGATTCCGTTCCAATTAAATTATCAACTAAATTTTTCATAACACGACTGATGTATAAATACGCCGGTTCTGGAGCGCGCGATGCCGAGGTCCACAATCTGGTTTCTTTTTTTCATACCGCGGCGTCGCGTGCTCCAGAACCGGCGTATTTATACATCAGTCTTGTTATGGGAAATTTAGTTTATAATTTAATTGGAACGGAATCAAGTACATTCAGGATAATACATGAAATTTTTTTTAGCCTGGTAGCCTTTGATAGTGAATTGAAAAATGTTTTAGGCATTTTGAAATGTTTTTCGAAAATTTTAGTTCACTGCCACCAATGGATTTCAAACTCGTATTTTACGTGGGATTTGTTACCGATTGAAATACCGCCTAACCAAATTCCATAGCATTCGGGACTTTTTGCGATAGTGAATAAATTCCAGTGTGATTTGTAGAATTTTCAAAAATTCTGATTTGAGTGTCAACAACAGAAACCATATTCTTAATAATAGAAGCAAGGTTTCGGATCGATTGACGTATCACCTCCAAGAATACATTTGCTTATAATTATACAAACATTGAATTTGAACAGTAGCGTGGTGCAACTAATTGCGTTTTTACGGTACCAGCAAATAAAATATTCAAGGCAAGGAAGGCGGGATTGAAAAAAAAATTCAAAAAACGGGAACTACTTATGCAGTCATCGGTAATCCAAAATTGGCCAAAATTGAAAAAAAAGTATGACTTTAAAAACAAAATTTTTGCTCAAGTCTATTCCGGTTACAACTATTGCTTTTTGCTTAAATTTTCAAAAATTTTGGCCCAAAATTGAATTTGTAGCAGAACACGAAAAAAATTATTTACATGTAATAGCATGTCGCAACTTCAAACTCCCACCTTCAGCCACCTTCAATCGATGTTTTTTTCATTCTTTCTAAATTTGGTTAACCTTTATCTATACTTCAATTTGTACTTGCCCAAACTTGCCCTAATTGAACTTTCGAAAAATTAAAAATAGTTTAAGTTAAGGAACCGAATTAGTAACCGCGTATTTTATATAAATATATTTATACACCCAAATATTTCTGAACCAAAAAAAATTCTTACTAATTCCATAATCGAATTTAACCTAAAGGCAAAATAAATACTCAGACGACAATTCACGACAAAGCCACCTTCCGTTAGCTAACTTTCGTGACGGATGCCAATTTATACTCTTACGGCACTTGACATTACCCTCTTCCGTCTGGGAAAACCCCTTCCGACAAAAGTTAAACATGTTTAACTTTGACTCATCCGTCAAGTTGAGTTTACGTGAAGGAGCGCTGAAGTTTACGTGAAGGAGCGCTGTCGTCTGAGTATAAATTAGCCTTAAGGATTACTTCACTACAATCTCATTCACCCTATTTATTATATTTAAACCCGAAGGTTCTATTCAATTTGATATTTGGTGTTTACGTCTATACCTAATTCATATTTATAATTAATTATTTTTCCGCCCATAAAGGAATATTCTCCTTAAATTGTATTCACGTTGTTCATATTTTTTCAGTCAAATCATAATAAACTATTTGGTGAAAAAGACAGATGGAGATAGTGAATAACACCCAAGTCCTGCGTCCACGGTCAAAAATGCAAATTTTGGAAAGAAAATGTAATTTAAATATTTTTTAGCCAGATAATCAGTTGAGAGAGGTAATTAGACCCTAGAAAATTTAATTTGAACATTTTCAAAGATTTGGCCAGATTTGGATTAGAAATCGCCAAGTGTGCTATGGTAACATGGTTTTAGAAGTGATTTAACTATTTACTGTCAGACTATTGTACTTTTTTAACTTTGCTCAGTAAATTGATTTGACGAAAGTGATCGCTTACCTTTGTATTAATTTGATTTTGGAAATTGAAGAACCCTACATAACATCTTCAGAATTATTTGAGGAGTTTCAAAATTTGAAAAGGTATGTTAGCAGAGTGAAGAGTGATGAAACACAATTCAATTTTTACCATAGGAATACTTTTCAAATTTTACTCCTCAAATCTAACTTTTCATTTTCAATTTTCACTCTTCACTGGTGCTTATGGTGAAACACTACGCTCCTCTAAATATTGAAAATTTTCAAAAAATGGATTTGAAAAGTGCTGATTGCAAAGCGGTGAAACCCAGCCCTGGGGCCTATTGCACCATAAACTTTTAACTTGCTAGCTTTTTACTCTCTACTTTTTAATTTCTGTAAAGTAGAAAGTGCTGTTGTTGCACCCAGACTGCTTTTCGACTTTTCAAAACTTTGAGTTTTCCGGCAAGTGTAAAGTGATTATGAGTGGCGAGTGACGTCACATAAATGAGTCGGTGTTTTTGGAGGTCTTTGTCCTCATCTTCATCTTCACTCGAAAACAATAAATGATTCATTTCTAGCAAAAGCAATATTATTTTAGTATTTTAAATCCAATTATAAATTAACTTAGTAAATTACTTACTTCTACTATTACAATTCTCGACTTAGTAGAGCCCTTCTTCCGTCTACCAAAATTACTGGAAAGTTCATTCACTCTCTACTTTCTAAAAAGTTAACTGCGCAATCGTGCAACTTAAACTGTATGGCGAGTGAAAAGTAACGTCACTTTCCACTCTCCAGCCTACTTTTCACTTTCCACTCTCTACAAAAATGATGCAACGTTTACTTGCTACTTCACCAAAGAATTTGGTAAGTAGTAAGTAGCAAGTGATGGTACAATAGGCCCCTGGTCAGCCACTTTTTTGTTTTAGGATATATCTGTTCACTTGTTTATTGAGCTATTTCCATTGGTAACCGAAATTTTTATGAAAAACTTTTAATTAATCGCTCACTTCTACCCAACAAAATTTCTTTACTTAAAAAAAATTGTTTTAATCATCACCAAAAGATGGATAATGTTAAGATTTGTTTAAAACCAAGTTTTGAAACTTAACTCTAAAATTTTCTATGCTATTATAGTA
Organism: Holacanthella duospinosa; assembly: GCA_002738285.1. Taxonomy (NCBI): domain Eukaryota; kingdom Metazoa; phylum Arthropoda; class Collembola; order Poduromorpha; family Neanuridae; genus Holacanthella; species Holacanthella duospinosa. The sequence continues at coordinate 17,581 of NIPM01000404.1, read as the reverse complement.
AACTTTGAAATACTTAATTTTAATTAAATCTTAACATTTACCTATCAGGCTGGAAAGGTGATTCAAATACCTCGCCTATTTAAATTTTTACGTTCTGTTGCACTAAAATCAATTCTACTACGAAGGAACTATCGTTTGGAACAAATATTTCTTTCACTTTTTGAAATCCAGCCACTCCAGGTTTCAGTTCTGTTTCGATAGCACCCACCTCAGGTGCGACTCATATTTGGGCAAATTATGGATAAGTGATTGGGTGGATGAAGGAATGGTTTTGTGTTTTTAACTGAATAGTCCGTCGAGTCTTACTCTGGGTTTACAAGTTAATAGTTAATTAATTTAAAAAATAATTATTGATAAAACAACTTCCGGACTAAAGTAACTACTTTATTAAATGTACAGAAATTAACATAAGGTTTGATTAACTTACTAAAGCTGACCCACACTAAAAATTAGTCAATCATAGCAGTAGTTATTTATATTGTCAGTTTGTAGTTGGGCTAAATGAAATTAAACAATACCCACTTCTAATACCCACATATTCTCGGTAGTGTTCTCCAAAACTCTAATTCTGACTCTTGACTCCAAGGAATCTTGAGTCAGGAGTCATTTAGTGACCTATATACCAGTATTTGGGACAAAAATCAACCGTCTCAGTCCCGTCTTTAGTTAAAAACTTTTTATCCAGTCTTATAATAAAAGGCCTCCCCTTCCCGTCCCCGTCTTTTCAGAAAAAAATACTTCCCCGTCTCGTCCCGTCCCCGTCCTTCCTTAAAAAAAATTAATACCTTCCAGTCCCCGTTATATTTGTGCAAGGATGTTTATTTTATTGAAAATTAGCTTTAAAGTAAATTACATTTTGATTTGTAACCCAGAATAAGAGTCGACTGAATATTTAATAGCGTTCTCCATGACTCTGACTCAGGATTTTTTGGAGTCAGGAGTCATTTAATATGACTCCGTGTTTGAGAGTCAGATTCATGACTCTTTTCAAGCATGCACAAATTAACATATCTGACTTATTTTTACTCATCTACTTTCACTATTAAATGAATAGATAAATTTTCTTTTGGATTTTCCTACCCGAGTTTCCATATTTTGTATTACGTGACTCGGGAGTAAGAGTCATGTCTCCAGGAATCGACTCACAACATTTAGAGTCAAAGTCATGACTTCCAATCAGTGACTCTGACAGGGAGTCATGGAAAGCACTAATATTGAGTCATTTAAAACATACAAATCAATTTTTCCATCCACCCGATCCCTTCCTCATAATTTGCCCAACTATGATCAGTAGCCGAGGTGGATGCCCTCGAAACATGAGTTAAACCTGGAGTGGGTGGAGTTCAAAAAGTGAAAGAAATATTTGTTCCAAACGATATTAGTGTCGACAATATTTGTGAAAGAAAGCACTTGCTCCAATTTCGATGAAATTTTTCACACATGTAGTACTCCAAGGNCGACAATATTTGTGAAAGAAAGCACTTGCTCCAATTTCGATGAAATTTTTCACACATGTAGTACTCCAAGGTTGCTATGAGAAATTTACAAAAAAAAAAACACTAATAAGGTTAGTCCATAACTCAATTTTTTTTTAATTTTTGGAAAATAACAAATAAAAAATTTATCAACAAACTTTTCGGAAATTGAATTAAATTTAAATTTTAAATTCAAAATCGAATAATTTTTCAAAAATTATATATAATTCGATTTATTATAATCTAAATTTTTTATACAGGTAATATAATCTAGACATGTCATTTTGTATAGTACAGTGTTGTGGTAATAATTACAGAAAGTGTCATAAATTAGGAGATTTAGTTAAATTTTTTTGTTTTCCAAAATCTACACAACTTCAACAATCATGGTTGATGGCCATTAATCAAGCTAATTTAGAAGTTAAAAAGCATCGTCGTGTTTGCGGAGATCATTTTCATCCGTCTAACTTCAAAAGCAACAATGGAGGAAGAGTTTGTTTGAAACATGATGCCATTCCTACAGAGAAGCTTGGTAACTTAACATTAGTCGTAATAATTAATTTAGTAATTTTTAAATTAGAAATAATTTCTATAGCTGCTCATATTCAACCTAAGCCGATGCCAACACTCTAAATGTCTACCTATTGGATTTAATCCTACTTTTGTCAAAATATATCTTGATATTTTGGAAATTCGGTGAGATTTTTTTTTGTTATAGTTATGCGTAAGTCGAGATTGTATAAAAATGATGTATTTTTAAATAATTTCAGATATTACAAAGAACAAAAGGTAAACTCCAGCACAATACATGGAGCAATTAGGTTACGAACTGGGAATGCACCCAAGTAAGTAAATAACGTTTTGATTGGATGTTTAGAAACATATAATAGCTAAAATTATTACATAATAGTCAAACTAATCACACCAACAGAAGTTAAAGTATATTAAGGGAAGAATTCAAAGGCTATACCCATTTCAGAAAGGAATCCTAATGTGCATCAACTCAATCAAGCAGATGTTTTGTGAGCTGCAAGGTTCATCATTGAACATAACATACCTGAGTATGAATAGATTAAATCAAGACATCGCAGAAAACGCGTTTGGGGTAATGAGATCATTGGGTACATTTAAGCAAACTCCAAATCCTGTCGACGCCAAATTTAGACTTCGTATGTTATGTCTAACTTGGCACTTGCTTAGATCACCGAGCACATCGAATGTGTCAGACTGTTGTGAGACCGATGAAGTAGTTTTTTCTACAGCAATTTCTCCATTAGTAATGGATACAGAAACAACCGAAAGAAATATGTCAGATCAACTTGAGGAGTTGTTTTGTACTTTATGTCAACCTAGTCAAGATGGATTAGGTGTCTCTAATTGGTCGGAGTTTAGTACCAACATGTCACTATCTGAAAAGTGTGAATTCGGCGGGCTTGAATACATAGCCGGATTTATCGCCAGTAAATTGAAATCAAAGTTCAAAGGTTTGGAATTAAATCCTACTGAACAATTCAGACATCCGGAAAGTTGGACGCAAGTTTTATGCAAGGGCGGCCTTACAATCCCTTCTTATGATCTCATAAATTTGGTGAAAAAATGGGAATTTTTTTTTATATCTTTCACGGACATGGTAGAGCCAAATGGAAATACAATCAAACGTATAGTGTCATGAACATTCTTGCTAAACAGATAAGTTTGGAATTTCCCGATATTAATAGAGAAATAGTTAAATATTACGTAAGAATCAGAACATTCATCAGAATCAAACATTTGAACAAAATAATTGACGCTGAGAAAATTCGGAAATATAATTAAGAATTTACAATACCATTCTTTCTCGTTAGCGGAAGAACCAATGGAATTTTGTGATGAACCAACGAGTAATATGCTTCATGTAATTTATAATTTGTATTCACACATTTTGTTGTATAATTCAATTATATTTTTGTGTATTTATTGTTAAAATTTTCAGATCGGACAAGTTGCTGGAGATTAAGTTAGTCATGATTCTTCACTTGAGGTGAATTTTGAGGAACAATGGCCAATTATTTCAACTAGATTTGGATTTAATGTCCAGTAAGTGATACCAAATGTATCGATATATCTGTTTAATTTATATAAATGGTATATTTTATTAGATACTTATTCGTTCAGCTTATGGAAAATAATACGTATACTTTTACAATTATTTCGATTTATATATATTAATAAATATAACTAAATAACTAAACAATAATAATCAATCATTATTTAATCAATTATCTCATAATGTCAAAAAAAAATTAAATTGTATTCAATTAATTAAATAATATTTAAATTTTTAAATTTTAAAAGTAAAATTAAATTCAAATATTTCAATTAAAATTATATTTAAATGTCAAAACACAACCTTGGAAACGGAGTCAGATGTCGGCTCGACATCTGACTTCAAAAAATTGAAAATTAAAAAAAAATTGAGTTATGGACCAACCTTATTAGTGTTTTTTTTTTGTAAATTTCTCATAGCAACCTTGTACTACTCGATAATTAATTAGACCCATATTTTTTTATTTTGGCAAAATCTACGATTTCGCCTAAGTATGGCGTGTTCAGCCGCCATTTTGGCCAAACTTGGGGCTTGTTTTTCTCAGTGAGGGAAGCTCGCACAAGAGTCGGATTTTTTTCAATAGACTCAGTATTACAATCCTCCGAGGTGTTTTTAAAAAAATCCCGACTTTAATTGAAATATTCGCCACTAGGTGTGCCACAATCGAAGAATAAATTTGTAGCCATTTTGTACTTAAAAATTTTGACCTTTGACCCATTGTAATCTGTTCCCCAATTGACCTTACGCTTTGAAATCTTAACTGGGATTTTAAAAAAATCCGACCCTTCTACGTCTCTCCTTGACTGAGAAAAACAGACCCCAAGTTTGACTAAGATGGCGACTTCGATGACAAAATCGGCGCGAAATAATATTTAAAAAAATATTAAATGTTCCATCTCTATTACTTCACCTTTGGATTAAATTTGATCCGATTATGCGGTATAGGTCGCTGCGCCGAGCCGAAAAAAATATTGTGGACAACAAATATCAAACTTTCTCCATGAAACACCATTAGTCAACAGTATTTCTCGCTAGAGTATTCTACCCACAAATTACTAAGAAACGTTAGGCAGTTAAGCGTTTATCATTAGGTGATGAAGTAACTCAAATACTGATGGTTAAGAAGTTGAATTGGGCTGAGTTTGGGTTATGGTTGTTGTTACCATGTTGTTAGCTTTATAAAATATGTCTGTCTTTTGTGCAGTTTATTTAAAAAATCTTACAAAAAAAAAGATTTACAAGTCGCAAAAGCGTCGAATAACGAAAGTCGACGCAAGAATAAAATTAATGTCAGACGGGCAGAAGCGTCATAACCGTGGGTTGGAACAGGGGGTGAAAAATTCTGTTTCCATGAGATATGGCTAAAAAAAAACAAAGTAAACAGATATATCCTAAGAGAAAAACGATGTTGCCAGGAACAGTAGCTATGCTTTTTAAAATCATAAAAATTATGTTTATACTAACGAAAAGGATAAAGACTCAGATCTTATAATAATTTGTGTTCAGTGGAATGAATAACATGAGGATTCCGCTGGGAGGCGAGACGTTGGACAAAAGACTAGAATTAGCCAACACCCAACTCAAAAGTACTATGGGTTCAAACTTTGGAGTTGCACAATACTATTATTTGAAAATGATAGGAAATTTTCCAACGTCTGTTCTTCAGGGTGTCATGTTAAAAAATTCAAGTGGATTCTTTTACTCGAATATGCCTGGGCCAACAGCGCCTGGACACCTCTGGAACAACTTTATGTCTGATGTTATGTTCTGGAGTCCTGTCATTGGAACAAATGGTATAGCAATTTCAATACTTAGTTACAATGAATATGTAAGGATTGGATTAGCTGCCGACTCATATGTAATCAAAGGATATGAAAAATTACGACAAATGACTGAATTTATCGAGTCAGAACTAGAGATAATTTTTAATTTAGAAACAGTCTGAAAATGAAACTTGTTAAAGTTTTTATTTTTTGCGAACTATATACTGGGATTGTGACTGAAATAAAAGGAAAGGAAGAAGTTCGTATCTAATAAGTTGTTATTACTAACCTCCATTTGCCTTATTCAATTTCTTTATATTAAAATTCTTTGAGATTTATTTTGAAAGGAACATCGAGTTTGAGTTCAAACTCTGCCTGACTTATGTAGCCTTCCGGATTCTCTTGACTGTCAAAATAATCCAGTTCATCATTGAGTGTGCTGCAGGTAGAATTTAATGTAAGTTAGTATATAGATAAATCCCAGTACGAAAGACTCACAATGAAGATTTGTGCTCCCTTGGAGCGCGATATGAAATATCTAACTCCTTGACCGATGTGACACAAGGGATGACGCTTAGTGGTGAACACTGTGGACATGATTTGATTCCTTTTCTATGGCAGCACTTCAAATGATACGAGTGCCCACATCTGAAACAGGACTCCATTTAACATCACTCTTCATGCCAATAACTCTTCAGCCAACACTTTCTCTTAGGATTTATTTCTTTATGCTTTTTGGCGCTCATATCCATTAGCAACCGCAATTTTTAGCAAAAACTTTTAATGCCCTGTGGACAACTACACAGTTCAGACAAGTTATACGTTCAACAAAAGACTGAAGGATTATAACCGTCAATTGAAATTGATGTTAAAATTTTTTGTTGCTAATGGTGTTACGCAAAAGAAGCATAAACAAAAAAATCCTAAGGGAAAATTTTGGCTGACCAGTATTTCCATGACAGTAGTTGTATGAAATCTCAGAATGAATCACTTACTGAAACACAACTAGTTCAGCTTCATCGTCAGAAAAATCTACAATGTTAGACTGACATTCCAAACAATTGTAGTTCCTTGCTGAGATTCCTTTCCTCACACTATTAAGCTTCACTTTCATTTTGTCGTGGACATCAGACTGAGTTATTTTCTTTACTAGATCAACCATAATTTCTTCATAAGTGCATGTCTCCAGCATTCCTAGTGTGCGAAGAACAACTGTACTAATTAATTTGTCAATTATAAATGTTTAGTTGAACTCACCAGTGATTAGCTCTCTAATTTCACCAAACGTGGCAGTTTGGTAGGATGGATTATTCAAATAAACTTCTACGATTGTTGGAAGTGAGACATGCCCCATCATACTCCCGAGCAGGTGTTTGTTCATTTCGTTGAATGAAGTACTGATGTCCTCTCTACTTTGGAATTTATTGTGGGCTGCAATCAGGAGCTGGAGAAGAGGTAGCCAGAGTTTTTCTTTCTCATCGGGTGGTAACTTTGGTGAGTTTCTCTGAGAAAATTGAATCATGACTAGGAAAATGGCTTGGAGTTGATTCCAGGTAATACTGGACAAGACAGTTTGAAAACTTGAGCTTTCCATGGCTAATTTCTCAATATCCTCGAATATCTATAATCGTAAAATTATATTAAGAAATTAAGTCCTTCGTATTCAAAGCACCTGTTAAATTCTAGTTGAGTTTACCAGCTTCAATTTACATTGAAATTGATCCATCATTAACTGAAAAGCGTCGTTGAGTCTATCATCTTTTTCTAGAAGATATACCATGGCATCAACTAATTTATGTTTCCCACAGACCTAAAAGTCGTGTAACCATTTATATTTGTCAATCAGATACACGTAGCAAAAAAATTACATACTTGTAGCATTTTTTCGTTTCTGTAGGATTCAATGGTTTTCAGAAAAGGATAGACGAGCTGCGGATTGAAATGGCACATTAATGTGATATAGTTCTCAGTTGTTGAGACATCTACTTGAATATTGTTTTGATTTTGTTCCCTGTAAATTTTTTGATAGTTACTTTTAGATTGATTTGGTTGATAACTAGTAATTTTCAAGTTACCTTGTGTAAAATACTCCTTGAAGGAATGAATATTGTGAATTCGATTTAGAGTCTAAAGATTTAACTAAATCAGGTATTAAGTTTCCCAAATGTAAATACACAACTTGAGCACACTTTTTGTTGTCAATTTCAATTAATTCCTAAAACAGAAGAGTATAATCACAAAAAAAATTCCTTCAAATTAAGATTTTAAAGTTTTACGTTCACCTCAAGATGGTCCATGACTTTTGATTGAAAAATTTCTTTCTTCTGAGGAATAAGGCAGAAAATTTTATGCAAAAATGAGAATACTTGATGCTTCCGTGCTTCGTCCAAAAGATAGCACTCAATGATTTGCGGATACTCATTCTTCCGCTCGTAGAGCAATTCACAGACACGATAACTAAGATGTGAGAAATAAGATGAAGTACAACGTGAGTGGATGTAAAAGTTGGTATTACAATTTAGCCTTGAGACATTTCTGGAGAATTTTGTCGTGTTCGAAATGCTGGATTCCTCCTGCTTGAAGCAATTCCATCAACGCTTCCTGCCTTTCATCAATTCGACAAGTTTCATTACCACTTGTCAAGTGTTCCAGTACCTTTAATACAAATTTAAAACCTATTACTCAGTCAAACTATATAATTCCTCTTCATTTTTCACACCTCAATCTCCATGGTAGTAAAAATATTATTTTACAACCTTTTGGATTATTCCCTCAAGGTTTCTTTTCAAATACAAATATATTTCTTTTTTTAGAGTATATGTAGGCGTTACAACTGTTGTTAAAGATTTGTTATATTTTTGATTCCAGTTGAAAACAAATACTTTTCCACCATGGACACAATAATCTAAAATAATATTTTTCTACCATCCAGGTGAGAAGAACGTTCCTAAGAAAATAAGCCTCCAACAGGTTAGGTTATAATCAGCTTTATTTTAAAAATTTTCGAATATGAAAAAATCAGTTCCATGGAGACTGTTTGTTCGCTTTTACCGGGTCGGTTACTCCGGGTGTGCTGTCCCTTCCAATAATTCGAAGGACTGAATTCGCTCAATCATGACCTGAACTGTTTACATGTTTTTTAAGTAAATCTTCCCATGTAAAAGTATTCAGAAATTATTGAGTCCAGTTATTGCCCAGTAAAACAACCTATTCCGATTCCTATACCTAACACCCACATCAAATTAGACCCAGACTTGTCCAGTATTTGTGTACAATCGAAAAGCTTGTGCAAAAAATCTCCGTCTGATTAGAATTTCTTTCTAACTCTCATTAAGTACAAATTTAATCATATTGATTTGCCTCGCATCCGCGCTGCTTTACCTCACTCCGTCCGCGCTTGATAACATCTTTAGTGAATTTCGTCAAGACGCAGTTAGTCATTGCTGTTTTGCAAGCTGGGGATCAAACATATTGCCATTATTGCCTCGCAACCAACATATTTTGATCCATTGGTTAGGACGCAATAATTAACAACGCTCGTTTTATAGTTCACGTCCTCTTTACTTCATGTAGCGCAAATGCAGTATGAATCAGTAATTAAACAACCAATTCATTTTTTCCCCATACCAGCAATCGAAATTGTTATCAAAATTTAATAAACCAATCTGCATATGGGCTGGAGGATGCTAAGGAGACTATGAAAGCAGCGAAAATGCTCCCAGTGAAATTTAACGGCTGACTTTTACTTTTCCGGCACATATTCCTCTTATAACACTAACTAACACCAACACTAACACTAAAAATAACTAACTAACTAGTGTTAGTTAGTTAAGTAAGTTAGTTAGTTAGTGTTACTGTTAGTTAGTGGTAGTGTTAGTTAGTTAGTTAGTGTTAGTTAGTTAGTTAGTGTTAGTGTTAGTTAGTGTTACAAAGGAATATGTGCCGGGAAAGTAAAAGCCAGCCAAATTTAACTACTGTCAACGATCTCACGCGAATGGCTGTGATGTCGCGGTGGTTCTAATTAGAACAATGTGATGAAATTTATATTAAATTTTTTTTTATAAATTTTAGACCAGAAGCAGATTATCAGCACATTTTCTCTAAATATGAGCCCAAATATGAGAGGAGTCTGGTTTTAATTATGATGGAAATCAGTTTATGTATCAATACCACAATAAAATTAATCTCCGCTCACTTTTTGATGAATAGTCTTCCTTGCTTTTCATGGTTCTAAACATTTCAATGAGTCTGATCTTGGTGTGCGGTGTGAACTAGGCTTTACCAAATTGAAAATTTTCAAATCTGTATTGGTTACAATTGTTTATTTACGTCCGAGCCTCTTAGAGTCTCTTCAAAAAAGTTATTTTTTTTCAGATCTTTGGCATTTTTATTCTAGGAAATTTAGTTAGTTGATTTTTGAATTTGTATATGGTGAAGAGTGGTTGTTTGAAAAAAACGAAGGTACAGAAACCCTCCCTGAATAAGTTCTCAAACTCGCTAATAAACATTGTAAAATAACCACTTTCCGTTCCGACAAAAAAACTTTTCCACCAAATATTAAACATGTTTAATATTTGACGGATCGGTCATCCGTCAAAGTTTACTGCCCAAGGGCGCGAACCATTTTCATTAAAAATTTTAAATCTTAAATAATAACTAAGAAAATTATTACAATTTGAATGTCTTTAATTAATAAATGTAATAAATATCGGATAAAGTAAAAAAGTTAGTAGCAAAACATCAGTCTAAAAAGTTTAGGTCAGGGGAAAGTTCTATTTTCATTTTACTATTAGTTATTCATTATAGTTATTCATTTTCCCCCACAACAGCAGCGGTTTGTTGTCGGTGGAGTATAAATTGACATCCGCCAAATTTACTTACAAAACAGGTGTTGCGGAATAAATTTCGTCTAAACAAATTGACGTGTCGGATGCATTTTTACGTGTCGGAACGCTTACGTAAGAGTCTAAATTGGCCTATAGGAGTCATATTTTTTTAAGTATTAAGTTTAGCTGTGAAAAATTCAATAATTATTCATTCAATTAAATATTCAACACAACGCTCCAAAAACTTCTCCCAAAAAACTCCCATGCGAAACACTAAAATGAACAGACCCTAATAAAGCGCAGCTTTCAGACAAACGGTCTCCATGGACCCTGGAAAAGTGAAAAGTGATGGAACACTTTTTTAATTTTTGCCATGGAGATACTTTTCAAATTTTACTCCTCAAATATAACTTCATTTTCAATTCCCACTCTTCGTGTTCAGTGGTGCTATGGTGAAATGCTCCGCTCTTCTAATTATTAAAAATATTCAAAAAAAAATTTTTTGGTGCTGATTGAAAAGCGGTGAAACGCACTATTATGCCCGTTGTATACTTTGCTTTCTCAGTCCGTTGTCTGACAAAAGTACAGTATGATTAGTGAATTTCATGTCAACAAATCTAATTTCTATTAGCAACAATATTGAAATGGTTAGGAAATTTATTAATCATACTGCACTTTCTCCAGACAACGAACAGAGTAAACAAAGTATACAACGGGCGTTACGCCCGTTGTATGTTACAAAAATAGTTTTACTAACCTGTTCAAATAGAAGTTTGCTAACAAACAAACTACTATCGGATTTTGCCATTTGTTGAGCAATAAAGGTAAACAAAATTCCAACTTGTGTTGTCTGGATTAAATGAAAGAAAACGGTGCATACTTCATACCACTTTCAAGTTACTAATTTAAGAATTCCATTTACTGTGAAATTTCCTTGTTCAACCATCACTTGAAGTAGAATGTCAACTATCCGTTGTTTCTGCCGTTTGCCTAACTCACTCTGAAATATTGGTTCTTCGAAACTCAGAGACATTACATTCAAAAATTCTCTGGTATCAAAATGGAGGAATGTTCTAGAATAGAAAAATAAAAATATACAAGAATAGCTCATTTTACCGTGGAATTAATTCATAGAGGAAAACCCTACCGGTTCCCCGAAGGGGTCCGTTTGGTAAAATATCAAAAATTTTCATGGGGTGTTCCGTAATGTTAATCAAAAAGTTGCTCCCAAACTCTGTTACTTTTTGTCTTTAATTAGTATTCTCTTCAGTATGATCATTCTTTAGTTGACATCAAGCACCGCATTTACTATAATTACAGTCAACCTCGGATAAACCGAGCACCAAGGGACCAGAATTTTTGGTTCGTAGTAGTCGAGGTAAAACACACATGATGTTTGTGCTGGGACCGGGCGAAGGCGTTCGACTAAACCGAAAGTTTGGCTTAGCCGAGTTCGCTTTAGCTAGACTACTCTAGAACCATAAATGCCAGTCATCTCGCCACATTATAGTTTTCTGTGGGACACCTTATATATTGTTTTGGAGACAGGCTTTCTGTTTGCAAGCGCAGATGTAGTGTAGCACATACACGTTCATTTCGACATAAAATTCACCAAGATACTAAACAATACAACTAAGAAAAATCTTGTATTATTGTATTTCAATTCGGATTTTTTATAAGAATTTGGCAAAGTATATTTTTTCATTTAAAAAATTTTTCGTGTTGAAGACAAAAGTCCATCAATTTTGATGTCGGAAAAACTTTTTTTGTGTGAAGGCGATGTCAGGTACGACCTAAATGTTTCCTTATTTAGCTTGTCGGCATTACACACCGCGTCCGACTTATTATTCTTAACAGTCGTTAACTAATCTCTATTATTACTAATAATCTTGTCAATTTTTGCACTATTCAGCGATCAGGAACTCTTATTTAAGCTTGCCGAACTCACTTTCAATTAATTAACGAAATTAGTTGTGACAATTTCGTAGTTTGTCAAAAAATAGAAAGCAGAAATCCAAAAAAACAAGTTTTTGACAGATTCAATTAAAAAGTGTGGCATGTTTACCACCTCAAAAATTAGCAAACTACAATGTGGCAAGGTGACTAATATTTATGATTCTAGAGTTACTGTTATTCTGTCCTCAATGGACTCAAACGAAATTGTACTGCACGACTCAAGATATACTCTCGAACCAAATAGCATTGAGCCCACGAAGTTCTCGCCGCGAGATTTTCTGTTTTTCATTTAGAGATGTGCGTGTTTTCTCATTTAAATTTTTAGGCATTGAAGTTAAAAAGTTTAATTCGCGATTCAGATAAGTCTTTATTCTTTGATTTACTTTTAGCTTGCCACCAAAACTTCAAATAGACAGTATACCGAAGGTGACACAGTTTCTAATTATGTTTAATGAGAGTGTAAACAAGGTATTGGGCTGGAGACACCCTTGAAATTTCTGAAAAAAATTGGAATTAGAATTGAGAATCAGGCACTGCTGTAGCAGGTGGTCTTAACGTAAAAAGGCCATTCACAGTTCTACCACCAAATTCGAAAACGATACACCTGATAATCACACAAAACAAATTGTTTGGTTTACAATCTCTGTAATCAGACAAATCTCTCATCGCTTTTATGAAAGTCATGCGTATTCTACAATGAAAACTTGCACTAAAAGTGTTTAGAAGGTGACAACATTCCAAGAGTTGGTAAAGAGACATTCAGAAAATGATATCGTAAATTATTCAGTAAACCTGTATTCCTGGAATGGAATGACATCAGCACAACGTGAGTACTACTTGCGCCGCATTAAACATTTCCGGGACACAAGGTACGACATATTTTACTGTGATAAAATCTGGACTCTCCAAATCAAAAACGAAATAAATGCAGCCAATTTGTTTTAAATGATTCAAGAGTCAAAAAGAAATATTGGATTCGTGAAAGACTAATTGTAAGAAACATGGAATTAATCAAAGCTACCAAAAATCCTGTTCTAAGATTTGAAAACTCTATAGATAGCACTATCTGTTTAGAAATTTTCGTAATTTTGATGCCATGTCGTTCGCTGACTAAATCATAATAAAATTGAATGACTACCGCACATAACTCCAATTTTAAGATGTTTGCTTGGAAAACTGTAATACGCGAATCACGCCGAGGGCTCAATGCTATTTGGTTCGAGACGCACAAAGAGATATTCCTGTTAGCGATATTTTAGCGTGGTCGAACTGAAACTATAGTAGTTGCTTTTACTAACTTCGGGCGCATTCTGTAATCAGTAAAAGCTAACTAAATTCTCTCGACAGTACATTAAAAGCAGAGCAGGTTTGATTACATGATTACATGATTAATGATTACAGAGATTATGATTACAGATTACTAATCTGTAATCTATAATCAAACCCCTTTAGGTAATCTATAATCAACAGTTTGATTACGGATTATGAAGATATGATGAACAACCGAAAACAAGCACGTTATATACAGGANTATTTGGTTCGAGACGCACAAAGAGATATTCCTGTTAGCGATATTTTAGCGTGGTCGAACTGAAACTATAGTAGTTGCTTTTACTAACTTCGGGCGCCTTCTGTAATCAGTAAAAGCTAACTAAATTCTCTCGACAGTACATTAAAAGCAGAGCAGGTTTGATTACATGATTACATGATTAATGATTACAGAGATTATGATTACAGATTACTAATCTGTAATCTATAATCAAACCCCTTTAGGTAATCTATAATCAACAGAGTTTGATTACGGATTATGAAGATATGATGAACAACCGAAAACAAGCACGTTATATACAGGAGTCCGCAGAAATAAGTACACATCTAGAAAGTGAGTTAGATGTGAGTTAGCATGGAGTGAGATCGGGGGTTTCAACCCCCTTAATGTTTTATACATGCCTTTTGCAGTTACCGTCCTGGCCATTAGGAACGAGCAAAAAAAATTTCTTTTACTGCTTGTGTTGTGCGTCAGCAGCTGCTGTGGATGCAAAAAATTAGCAGAGGATTACCATAAAGTTAGTAGATCAGCAGATCAAACCGTAAAGTTAGCACCCTAGCACTATAAAGGGAACAATTAATGGAAACACACTCCCAACGGAATTGGGTAAGTGATACCTCAATCAATCAGAAATTTAATATAGATTACGAATCTGGCATCTATTGTAGCGGCCAAGTCAAACTTTGCAAAAATTATGCAAATTTTTGCCAAAACCTTTTTTTTCTGCTATGACTTACCCATATGTATTTGTCCGGATTTGAGCAAGTGAAAGGTTGATCGNTAAAGTTAGTAGATCAGCAGATCAAACCGTAAAGTTAGCACCCTAGCACTATAAAGGGAACAATTAATGGAAACGCACTCCCAACCGAATTGGGTAAGTGATACCTCAATCAATCAGAAATTTAATATAGATTACGAATCTGTCATCTATTGTAGCGGCCAAGTCAAACTTTGCAAAAATTATGCAAATTTTTTCCAAAACCTTTTTTTTCTGCTATGACTTACCCATATGTATTTGTCCGGATTTGAGCAAGTGAAAGGTTGATCGATCAGAAATTACACGCGTATTACGAATCTGATATAAATCATTAGTCGAACTAAAAAATATAAAACTTTGGTATTCCGCAGCACATCGGATTTGGATGAAATTTTTTTTTGTAGACTAATATTAGGTCGCTGATCACGAATATGAAAATAATTTTCACCGGAAACGCATAAAAAAAAAAGTTTTGCATTTTTCAAAATTGAGAAATTTTTTTCTTGCTATTACGTAGATTGAAAGGGTATTTTCTCAATGTTTTTGTTAGGTAATTAATAGACGTATTCAAGCATACACGGATCGGTAACATGCACAATCGGATTGTGTTAGTTGAGTGTGATTACATAGCTGTAACAAATATCGCGTTCAGGTAGTTCAAACCATATTTCCCAGCGGCGTTTGAACGAGCCGAAGGGTCGTTCAACAGCTAACGGAGGGGCGCGATGCGCGCCGCCATTTTTTTTTGCTTAATAACAAAATACTGATGAAATACTTTATTGATTAACAAGCTAACGAATCCTAATTCTAACAACGAATTCATATTAAATCCTACTTTTGTTCCATTTTGAATAATTCATAACTTTCTTTCTATGCGTTTCCGGTGAATTTTTTTTTCATATTTGTGATCAGATACCCCATTATTAGTCAACAAAATAAACTTCATCATAATTTGAGGTGCCTCGGAATACCTCAGAATACCTAATTTTTTTCCCGCACAATTGAAAAGTCACTTAAAAAAAATTTTTTTTTGTACCACAAATTTACAAAATTTTACAAAATGAGACTTGACCGCCATCAACAAATGTTAGATTTGTAATCTAAGTAAAATTTCTGATCGATTAAGGTATAGCTTACCCAATTCCATGAGGTTATTTGGGTAAAACAGTGCAGAAAGAATTTTTTTGTTTGCACAAATTTGCAAATTTTTTGCAAAATTTGATTTGACCGCCACTAATTAATGCCAGATTCGTAATCTGCATGAAATTTCCAATCGATTGAGGTATCACTTACCCAATTCCGCGGGGAGTGCGTTTCCATTAATTGTTTCTTTTATGGCGCTAGGGTGCTAACTTTACGGTCTGATTTGCTGATCTGCTAATTTTATGGTAATGCTCTGCTAACTTTTTACACCCACAGCAACAGCTGACGCACCACACAANTGCTGATCTGCTAATTTTATGGTAATGCTCTGCTAACTTTTTACACCCACAGCAACAGCTGACGCACCACACAACCAGTAAAAGAATTTATTTTTGCTCGTTCCTAATGGCCAGGCCGGTAACACTTTCTACATGTGTACTGTGGGGGNGATGAATTTTCATATCCATGTTCATGTTACTGTAAATTATGATTTTAAGGGATATATAAGAGTTTCGGTAAATAGGATTATAAAGTAAGTGTTTGTGTGATTAAGAAAGTAAATAAGAAACGGTAAGTCGGTAATTAATCGGAATCAANAATTTATGAATTTAAGGAATAATTAAGAAACTTTTCGGTAAGTACGATTAGAAAATAAGTATTGTATAATTGAGTAAGTAATTGAGAAACGGTAAGTCGTTAATTATCAGAATCAATCGATCTAATTCTGGCTCTGGGTGGACGCGGATTTTTCCTTGGTCTAAGGCGATTTTTCCAAGTGGGCGGAATAAATTCGGACTTATTTTTAACAAAACCAATGCGATTATATGTTCTATTAAGAGGAAAAGGAACAATTGTATCTTGATTATTAGAAAAATCATAACACGGTAAGTNATTAATTCTTATTTGTTTTTAACAAAACCAATACGATCGTATGTTCTATTAAGTGGAAGAGGAACAATTGTATCCTGATTATTAGAAAAATCATAACACGGTAAGTCGTTTTGTGCTGATAGATTAGGCATCTCATCATTTGATGATTGAATCGGAGGTGGAGAAGACAAATTGGGTAGATCAGAATCTAACTCCAAATGTGGAAATTTATCTAGCTCTAACAAAAAATTTCCATCGGTATTGTCAAAAGTGTGATATAATTTAACATTTTGTATGGAAACAATACGAGTTTTTGTCTTTTTAGCCCCCGGTAAAGTCACAATTGCTATATTTGTTGGACTAGTATGTTTGATAACTAGAAAAGGACCTTTCCATTTTTCTGCCAACTTAGTAGATAGACCCGGTTTACACGTAAATTTTTTTAACATCACTAGTTGGTCTTTTTCGTAAGTAATCGGCTGATGAGTGGAATTAAATAACTGTTGTACATTTTTCTGAGCAACAATTGTATTACGCCGTGCTTCTGCTAAAGCTTCCTGAGAGGTACAGAAACACTCTGTTCTTCGTTTTCGTCATTTTGTAATAAATCTCGTAAAGTCGGTAAAAAATTGTCGCAAGGTAAATTTGGTTCTCGACCATACACCAGAAAGTAAGGAGAATGACCAGTAATTCTATGAACTGTCGAATTCATTGCAAAAGCAGCCCGTGGAAGGAGCTGATCCCAATCTTTTTGGTTAGCTTGGACACATTTTGCGAGTATACGTTTTACTGTGCCATTAGCTCTTTCGTCAATTCCGTTAGCCTGAGGATGATATGGAGATGTGTGAATCAATTTAATTCCCCGAGTTGTAGCAAAGTGAGAAAATTCCATAGAAGTGAAATGTGTTCCTTGATCTGTTAGGATTTTAATTGAACATCCGTGACGATTGATCAAGTCACGTTCCAATACTCTAATTGCACACTCAGAGTCTGCGGAATAGACTGGANAGTAATTCTATGAACTGTCGAATTCATTGCAAAAGCAGCCCGTGGAAGGAGCTGATCCCAATCTTTTTGGTTAGGTTGGACACATTTTGCGAGTATACGTTTTACTGTGCCATTAGCTCTTTCGTCAATTCCGTTAGCCTGAGGATGA
>NIPM01000403.1:120474-155804 GCA_002738285.1 Holacanthella duospinosa | reverse complement strand
TAGATAATGTTTTCTTGAATAAGCTGTTATGCTTTTTCTGTTCTATATATCTAACCAACATAATTTGAATTGAGTCAGCGGCAACGTAATTTTTCAATAAGTGGAGTGGATGTAAAGAAAAATATCCCTATTAGGATGCGAGTTTATGTAAACTATATCGCCCTTGAATTATTACTTCTGCTATTGACACAAAAATAAAAAATTATCACATTTACTTAACGTAAGTGAAATTTGTTAGAGTAATCTTATTTGATCTCCAAAATTAAAAATCTATATCACGGCTAGACGTAATTTTTAAATTAGTTAATTGTGAATACTATTTGTTTAATGGGTGCAAAAGATGTTTCGTAGAGGTACAATTTGATTGGTTAGGTGGTCTGATCACATTTAGTTGTTAGTAACCTATTAGTTTTTGGTAAAGAGACGAAAATTAGAAGAAAAAAATGACTATATGTAGATATACAGAGTGTTCAAATAAGAAGGCGAAATTCCCGGACTAGATTTTTCAAAATTCTCACTAATTAGGATCTTCCTACACTTATTAATCTAAAAACATTTAACTAAACTTTCGTAGTACAGTAAACCTCGGATAAGCCGGATTTCAAGGGACCGGAAAATATGGTTCGTGGTAACCGAGGTTCGGCTTAAGCGTAAGCCGAACATACAACTTGGAGAATAATTTGTTCGTCTTAGCCGAGGTAGTTTTAATTTACCATTACTTTATAAATAGTAAGTTGTTGTGGAGAATAAAAATGACTAAAAATATATCATTGGTTCATTTTCTGTCGAATTTCAATGGTTGAAAACTCATTCAAAAGAAGTTATTCGTTAAATTTTTTAAGAAAAAAGGTGAAGATTCTTTAAAACTTGATCAATTAATTGGTGTTCGTGTTAACCGAGGTAAAAAAGCATGTGACTTATGGACTGGGACCACGGAAAGGCGTTCGTGGTAGCCGAGGGTTCGGCTTAACCGAGTTCGGCTTAGCCGTTCGATTTATACACAAGTTTCCTATCTCAGGGCGCGGATCGGACCAAGTGGTTTTTGGTAACCGAGAGTCCGTGGTAACCGAAGTCGGCTTATCCGAGGTTTACTGTAGCTGTTTTTAGTAGCTTGAGCCTTTCCTAATGTGTGAAAAAGTGACAGAATCAATTCTTGATTTTTCAAAATATCATTTTTCAAAAATTTCACCTTANTAGTAGCCGAGGGTTCGGCTTAACCGAGTTCGGCTTAGCCGTTCCATTTATACACAAGTTTCCTATCTCAGGGCGCGGATCGGACCAAGTGGTTCGTGGTAACCGAGAGTCCGTGGTAACCCATGTCGGCTTATCCGAGGTTTACTGTAGCTGTTTTTAGTAGCTTGAGCCGTTCCTAATGTGTGAAAAAGTGACAGAATCAATTCTTGATTTTTCAAAATATCATTTTTCAAAAATTTCACCTTATTATTTGAACACATTGTAGATAAATTTAGAATTTAAAAGTAAAGAACAACTAACATTTGTGGAAATTGTTTAGATTAATTTTTGTCTTAATGTTTAGGAGTTCTTTGTTGGAACTTTATGGAGAATGGTATAAATCTTGGTTAAAAAGGAGATAGAAACTTTACTAAAGATTTACAAAAGCTGAGGGAAATATGGAAATCACGAACTAATTTCGATCAAAATTGGCCAAAATATTGTGAAAAGAAAATTAAAATAATGCTACTGATATTAATTCTTGAATATTTAATAATAATAAATCAAAAGAGAATGCTTACTTCTGAAGATTTTCAAACCTATTTGCTTGTGTGAAATTTTAAAGAATTTATGGAAAACAACATTATAATTAAACCTTTCTAAAAAACATACAAAAATTTAAAAAAAGTTTAAATTTTTATTCTTCTAAAATTTTAAGATCCTTAAAAATCTTTAAAAATCTTTAAAAATCTCTAAAAATCTTTGAAAATAAAAATAAAAATCATTAAAAAATTTATGAAGCCTTTGAAAATTGAAGAAAAATATTAAAAATCTTATGAATTATTTTGGNTAAATTCTTGAATATTTAATAATAATAAATCAAAAGAGAATGCTTATTTCTGAAGATTTTCAAACCTATTTGCTTGTGTGAAATTTTAAAGAATTTATGGAAAACAACATTATAATTAAACCTTTCTAAAAAACATACAAAAATTTAAAAAAAGTTTAAATTTTTATTCTTCTAAAATTTTAAGATTTTTAAAAATCTTTAAAAATCTTTAAAAATCTCTAAAAATCTTTGAAAATAAAATTAAAAATCATTAAAAAATTTATGAAGCCTTTGAAAATTGAAGAAAAATATTAAAAATCTTATGAATTATTTTGGAAACTTTTGTTTAATCGCAATGAAATTCCGTTAATCAGAGGATACTTAACACCCTAAATATGCACATACAAGTGCTTTAATTCGTTAGCAAGATTTAAGATAGAATCCGTAGTATAATAATTGTAATCAGACTGAGAATATGTATGAATTAAATATGAAATAAATAAAAAATAATATTATTTTGTATAAAAATTTCAATTTATTTTTTACAATTAATTTGTATTATTTATTATTAATAAATTGTGATCTATGCAATTTTTTAAAACCAAATTTACAAAAATTTCAATGCATTTGTATGATGGAATGAACTTTCATAATCCAAGATGAATAGAAGATGATGGAAATATACTGTTAGATGGGAAAGTCGTTTCCCACTTTCTTTAAAAAATAATACCATCCCTCAAGGTGAATGGCTCGTCGGTGTGAGAGAATTTCTCCCAAACCGACGCTCCATCCATCNGTGTGGGAGAATTTCTCCCAAACCGACGCTCCATCCATCATGAGAAAAAGAGAATGGGAAGTCAGTCTCATTCCGACTTCCCAACCCTCAAAAACTCACCTGCCTGCTGCTGCTAGTTTCTTCTNTTAGATGGGAAAGTCGTTTCCCACTTTCTTTAAAAAATAATACCATCCCTCAAGGTGAATGGCTCGTCGGTGTGAGAGAATTTCTCCCAAACCGACGCTCCATCCATCTTGAGAAAAAGAGAAAGGGAAATCAGTCTCATTCCGACTTCCCAACCCTCAAAAACTCACCTTCCTGCTGCTGCTAGTTTATTCCTTTTTTCTGTTTGGTTTTTCGTTTCCGGAACGGATTTTCGGAGGAAGAATCCGGATGTGGATTATTTGGAGGATCAGCAGATTATCGGTTAGTGATCCCCTGACCTCTGACCCCTTTTTAAGTCCCTTTTCTTTTCATTTTCCCTCAATTAAATTAGTTTAAGAAATATCCCCTAAAACCCAACCAATTCCCTACCCGACCCCTACTGTATCCCGACCCTTCCCCGAAACCCCAAAAATACCCTTCCCATTCCCAAATTAATTAATAACCCCCTAATTTATCCCCCTTTATTCCCCCGTAAGGCCCCTGCTGTGTTATAATACATGTAATCTATAATCATGAAATATAATTTTTTAATTAAAAATAATAATAAAATCATTATATAATTAAAGGTAAATTGGTTCTGGATTTGAGAGCCATAATTCTTTCATTATTCTCAGGGTAATTTCTTCTTGATAAGGTAGGCCAACCACTTGTACCCCAATGGGTGCACCGATGGATCCTTTGATACTCTAAAATTAAATTAATTAATTTAAATTCCTAAAAATTAATAAGTTAAATTTATCTCCTTTGCTCCTTTTAGTACAATGTCACCCTCGTCGTCATACTCATCAATTTTTTTCCCAGACTCAATACACATAGGGACGACACCGGCTGGATACTCCAACTAAATTACATATTACAATTATTGGTCATAATTATAAACATGATGGAAGTTACTTGTAAACATAATTGTTTTAATGTCACTCCCAAGGGAGCCCAAATTTTTGGTGCTGTAAAGCGAAGGTGACAGTGTGCGATAAAGGCAACTTTTTAAATTTTGGTGTTTAACACGGTTTTTGGTGACAAAAAAGAATTTTTGAATCTTGGCTTACCTGCCAGCTTTACTACGAGAGAGTGAGTGTTCAAAATTACATACGTCTAGCCTAAAGAAAATAGTCAGTAATATTTTTCTGCATACAACATGAAAATGTTTCTTCGGTGATGACTTTGTCCAAATTTTCTAAGCAATGCTTAAGACCAGTGTTCGTTAAATCCCCAATTTTTCGTTCATCTTCCATTTCCCCCGGGAGAAGTGGGATTAAGTGGGATTATTTGGTGAAATGAGAGTATTGAGAGTTCACGAATTCAAAGTCCGATAAGTACAATAACTTTCCTACAATTGTCGAATCCAACTTTTTAAATTTCTTTATTAATTTATTAATTCTTCCATATTAAAATCTTCAATTATCTCAGCCACTGAAGAAGACAAGTCGAGACGTTTGGTATTTTAAATAAATTTTCTTTTTGATAAATACAACGTGAATTACACCCTCATCATTCTAATTTAATTACTCACCACGTTTGCGCCTTATTTCTCAAATTTTGGGAACAAGTACTACTTGATAATTCATTCGATTTATGTCTTTGAATTGAAATTCCAAAATTTGCTATCTCACGACAGAATTTATGAATTTCGCCGCCATGTTAGCGAAACTTGGTATCACTTTTTATCTCCTTAACTCAAAGTATAATAATTACTTCATGTATTTTTTCCATATCACTTAAAATCACCTTCTCCAGAGGTGTTTTTCATTATATCGCTCACTTTAGTTAGTATTTTCGCCACAGGAGGCGGTTCAAACTTAGAATAAAACTATTCAGTTGTTTTATTGAATTTGATGTTTGTTAGTTTTGAAGTTTCAAGTTGAGGATTCTTCTATTTTGGCATAGAAAAACCGTAACAATATTTTGTAAATCTCATAGCACAGAGATAATATGCCTATCCTAGTAAGCTAACCTTAGCATTACAGCCAATAGTGCTTCAATCAGAAAAAGCAAGATACATTTCAAAATAAACGTAAATTTAAAATTCAAGATGAAATTGGATGTGGGTTTGCACGCCATAATTCCTTCATTATTCTGAGTGTCATTTCATCTTGATAAGGTAGTCCTACCACTTGTACTCCAATTGGGGCACCGATGGATTTTTTGACATCCTAAAAAAAAATTCAATTTAAATCAGTCAAAATTTATTACACTTTGAATTTACCTCCTTTGCCGACTTTAATGCCCAGTCACCTTCGTCGTCAAATTCATCAATTTTTTTGCCCGACTCTGTACCCATTGGGACTACACCAGCGGGAAATTCCAACTAAATTAAATATATAGGTATTTTTTAGTAGATTAATAGCCAATCCACTAGTAATTTTCAAATATTTAGTCGTAATTCGTATTTGGCGCGAAAATAGTTAAAACAGAAACCAAACAAAATTGAGAATATTGGAGAACGTCATATTAAGCGAATACTTGAGTTATTCTTAATGGTCTGTGCAATAGTCGAATATATTTTTTTGTCTAAATTTTTTTTTCGACCAACTAGGCTTGCAAACGAGCCGAGCCAGCTGGCTAGCTAAACGAGCGAGTCGAGTTTGAGCCCAGTTGAGCTGAGATAATTCAACTCATTTGTAAATAGACGAGTCACGAGCCGAGCTGAGCTTGAGGATTGGCTCACTCGAGTAGAATTAGCTCGCCAAATTTTCGGGTTAAAATTTTTAAGTAAATTGCCAAAACTTACTATTATATGGTATGAAAAATAACTTTTTAACTTCCTCGAAAGGATAACGCCATTAGTTTTGCCATTTAGTTAATTGTTTCATAGACAATATGTCAACTCATTGAGTTTTGTTACTTTGGCTTGAATCTATGTAATAGATCAAGGGATTTTTGGCTCAGTCTGTACCAAAATTATTGAATTTCATTAATTTAAATAGTGTCAGTAACTGTTGCCTAATCTGTTCATCATTTTTTAATTTTGTTTACCAGAGCAAAGCTAGACGTACAACGTACTTTGTATCAACCGATTCTTTTCTTGAAAAAGTTCTAATCACCAAATGGTGAATAGAATCTCTACGTCGGACATGTGACAATCTCGAATATCTTTGTATATTCCCCATAGTCCACTTTTGTAACCACAACGTCGAAGTAGAAAATAATTTTCGAATATAACTAAACTATGACTCACGAGTCGGCTCGCGAGCTGCACGGGCGACTTGAGAAATGAGAGGAGCTGAGCTGATATTTCTCAACTTATGCAAGCCGTGAGCCGAGCTGAGTTGAAATTTTAGCGAGCTGAGCCGAGCCAACAAATAACTCGGCTCGTTTGCATACCTACGGCCAACACAACTCCAATTTGAAATACACTGGGCCAATTCCCGTGATTGTATAGAGCGCCTGATAGTATCAAGGTTCATAGTACTTTGAGATTATAGAAAATTTACGGGAACGAAAATGTTAGAAAAGTTGTGATGGATTTAACAGCTGTCTATTATTAACCGAAATGTGTAAGGAAGATTGTCAAGGGGACAACTAGCCTGTGTTCATAAAGTCAACGCAGAGTTGAGAAAATGTGTTCCCATCCCCACAACTCCTCTCAAACAGAATTTGTTTCTCTTGAGTTTGAGTGGAGAGAATTGAATTGAGGGACTATGACATTTATACATGCCTCTGAGTTGATTAGAACTAGTAGTGGGACCCTCATAGTGCTTTCAACCAATCAGAGACCTCCNCCTCATAGTTTTTTCAACCAATCAGAGACCTCCAAAATGAGTCACGTTTCATAGTTGTATTAATCTCATAGTTTCATACTCCTACAGTACTATGAAGCGTTCTATACAATTGCGGGAATTGGGCCACTATAAAGTTGAAAGTATAGTTCTCGACACAATTATAGACGAGAGAGAAACTACTTTTGGTTCGTTTTCTTTGCTGGAGAAAGTGGTCAATTAAACTTATGTCCACGTTTTTTTCAACATTATGGACATTATTTTTCAGATCCAAATAATATTTTTACATGAAAGTGGATGCAAAAGTAGAAAGAAAAATTTTTTATTATCAAAATCATTGGGGTCAAAAAGTCAAAAGTTATGATTTTTTAAACAATTGGTGTCTTCGAATAAATTTCCGAGATTACCATCATTTACTGTAGTGTCTCAGAAATATGTTCCAAAATACCTATTTTTTAACAAATTATAACTTTTGACCCATTGATTCCAGTGACTTGATATAAAACGCCTCTTTACTTTTACATGTTCTTTTACGTAAAATAATAATACAATTTGGACCGTAAACTTTTTTCCTAGTAAATTTATAGAAAAATTTTGGACATAATTTTAGCAGAACACATAATTTTCTCTAGTATACAGAAAAGATCAAAAGTAGTTTCAGCACATTTATTATTAACGTATTATGAAAAATTGAATATTTTCTTACCAAATTCCAAACTATGACATATGGAGCTAAATACAAAACATATTAATTTATAAATTCATATTAATGAAAAAAAAATTATTTAAAATTACATACATGGGGAAATCGGAGGAGAGTTTGAGGGTGGTGCGGGCACATGGTAGACATTAGAAATTAAACAATCT
Source organism: Holacanthella duospinosa (assembly GCA_002738285.1). NCBI lineage: Eukaryota > Metazoa > Arthropoda > Collembola > Poduromorpha > Neanuridae > Holacanthella > Holacanthella duospinosa. The sequence goes on along the minus strand of NIPM01000403.1, from coordinate 148,276 downwards.
AATTCTAATTTTTGCCACTCCATAACAATATTTTTCGTAATTGTATTAAGTTTTCCTGTCGCTTCATAAAAGTCGTTGACTGAATTGATGCCTCGATCAAAATTAACTGCCATACGCTTAGAATGAAGAGATGAAATCACTTTCGACCTAAATATCATCCCAATCATGCGCATTAACCATTTTGGCATATATGCCGCCTTCACGATAGTTTTTATCGAATCAGCAATTTGTTCGTACTCTCTGTAAAATATATGTTAAAAAAATGTATAACTATTGACATCCATATTGGAATCTCAACATAGGCTGGAAAACTTACAAAGATTTTTGCAATAATTTCATACTACCAGCAAACATNCCATATTGGAATCTCAACATAGGCTGGAAAACTTACAAAGATTTTTGCAATAATTTCATACTACCAGCAAACATTGCATCCCCATTTATGCTCATAAATGAGTATAAATCAGGCATTTCATAAGGAACAAGTGTGTGACCTAAGGACTCTAAAGATTTTTTTGCTTTGAGTACCATGTCACCCGAGTCACCAATAGTTGGTAAGAATGGTATAGATGTGAAATAACCAATTCGGAGATTTTTTTTTGATTCCAAAGCCTAAAAAATGAAAANTGGTAAGAATGGTATAGATGTGAAATAACCAATTCGGAGATTTTTTTTTGATTCCAAAGCCTAAAAAATGAAAAATTATAGAATTATTTTATAGTAATTGAAAGAAGTTAATTGAAAGTTACCGGGGTATTCCAAGGTATTGGGAGTACTAAATGATCATATTTTAATTGATGCCCATGTTCCAACATTTTTTCCATTACAAAAGTAAGAATAACGGGTGTACTGGCGATGATACCCAAGGTAGGCCGAATACCAATAACAACATCAATAGGTGCCGCACCTCCTTTTAAGCTTAATCTTCCCGGCGTCGGTTTCAGAGATGCGACACCATTAAAGTGAGCCGGAATGCGCAGGCTTCCGCCAATCTATTGGTAAAATAAAGTATACGTTTGCATTAGTCTGACTAGATTATCCATTATTTTTTCTGGGAGTTTATTTGACTTATTGGCTTTCGCCAAATCAAGTGGGTAGGGACTTTATCTGGAAATCCCTCAGATTTGCTTTTCGGTATTTCTGCTGCCTCGAACCCAACCTCGCTCTTTTTACGTGCACGTGTACACAACCTTTTGAGGCATCTGGTAGCGTGGTTCTACTACTACACATACTTTACCTACTTTACATGAAACGGGATGAGTCATTGACATTTATCTTACTCAGTTGTGAAACCTTATCGGCATCTTTGAATATCATGGCATGGCTCCAGACTCCTAATCACGAAGATACAGGCAGTAGGTCTGGCTGCATTCCGTATCAAAGTGCTTAAGAATTGAAAAACCAACAGAAACAGCTCTTGTACCAGTGCTAGATTGTTAGTCTACCTCAAGGAATGGTACCAATGCAAGGCCGGTAACCATAGCACACTGCTTAGACCTAACAACACAATAGGAAAATGTGTCCTCGGGCAACCCTAGGCTGGTTAGATTATCCATTATCATTAGAGGAATTTAAATATTAGGTTTAGGTCTGAACCGATCTAATTTTTCTTGACTTTCACACTCTCGCTTTGAGTCTGAGTTTATTATAACTTAAGAGGTTTAAAAATTAAGTCCAGACCAACAATTGGCCTGATTGCTTGGATGCAACGATAAACCATACTTAGGATTAAAAAAAATCGTTTCAATCTTAATACTTTAGATGACGAGCATTGCTTTCTCAATTTCCGGTTTCATAAGAATGATCTGGTGAAAATACGAGAATATTTAAATATCGATTACGTGATTAATTGTCAAGTAATGAAAATGAGTGTAACAGTCTCTTTGTATTATGTTCTCTTTCTAATTATGTTTTAAATTTTAAAGTTATGTTTTTATTATTTATAACTTTGCATACATTTGAAGTCTAGAGGAAGGAGAAAGTGTTCTACATCACTGATTCTTGGCGCCAATCTCATAAATCGGTTCGGTTCAGACCTACACCTAATATTTAAATCTCTCTATTATTATAAATAAAAATAATTTTATAAAATTATAATAGATAGTAAAAGATGGTTATAAGATTTAGATATAGCAACAATCCTAATTATAATAACAACACAAAAATTGGCTCTCGTTTACTCTTATGAAGCTTAAAACGTTAAACTTATCGGTTAACACGGCACATACCTTTAAAGATTGGTCCTAAGCCCTCCCGTAGATATGGAAATATTTCCATACACTTATTTTGATAAGCCCTCAAGAGCCACGTGAAAGGAAATTTTTCCAACAGCGTCTTCGCCGTTGTATCTTTTCCAGATATAAGTATGTATGTATGTATGTATGTATGTATGTATGTATGTATGTATGTATGTAATTAAGGTTGTTGCGGATAGCATATCCGGCAGAACTGCCGGATATAGGATATCCGGCGTGTTTTGATTGCTGAATATCGGATATGCGGCGTTTTTTGATTGCTGGATATCGGATATCACGCGTTTTTTTAATACCGGATATTGGATATCCGGCGTTTTTTGATTGCCGGATATCGGATATCCGGTATTTGTTGATTGCCGGCTGTTGGATATCTAGCGTTTTCGATTGCCTGATATCGGATATACGGCGTTGTTTGATTGCCGGAAATTGGAATTCCGGCATTTTTTGATTGCCAGATATCGGATATCCGGCAATCAAATTATTTTTGATATCCGGCAAAGCAAATTATTTATTTGAAATAATACTTCTAATATTTATTTCTAATTCTAAGTTGATTNTTTTGATATCCGGCAAAGCAAATTATTTATTTGAAATAATACTTCTAATATTTATTTCTAATTCTAAGTTGATTCTGTCCTACAATTTCTTTCTTTTTTAAACTTATTATGAGAATACCAGTAACCGTAAGATTTGTTAGTCGCGCAAATTCTGTAGGAAAATTTTAGTTCTAAAGTAATGTGCTTGATGGCAGCACCACGTTATGTCACTCTTATGCCCTCACAACCAGACTTACTTAATAACATCATTGTAACTACATTCCCGCTATACCAACGTCATTTTTACTAAAGAATTTTAGATTTCTGTCCTGTATAACAATAATCCAAAAATTTAGTCATTTAGGATGCAAGATTTCATGCAAATCATGATCTAAGGTTGGAATTTTTGGTGAAGAAGAACCTAAGAACCTAAGAACGTTAGGCAAAGGCAAACTAAAACTTCTGCNTAAGGTTGGAATTTTTGGTGAAGAAGAACCTAAGAACCTAAGAACGTTAGGCAAAGGCAAACTAAAACTTCTGCCCATACTTTACATACTTTTTCCACATAATTCTTTATATAACAACATAATGTTGTTACATCATATAAACAACAGCCTGTTGTAACAAGCAAATCTGAGAATTCTAGAAAATTGTAATAACGAGCTTTGACTGAAACAAAATTTTGAAGAGAGTGAAGGATTTCATGAAATGCGAGGGAGGGAGAAGTTTTGTATGCTACCGTATTAATCCAAAATTTTAAATTAGGTTTTGTGGNTTCATGAAATGCGAGGGAGGGAGAAGTTTTGTATGCTACCGTATTAATCCAAAATTTTAAATTAGGTTTTGTGGAGTTGGAGTAATTTTTTCTATACTTCCCTTCCCTCGCACGCACACACAATGCAAATTTCCTTTTTTTTTTGGAGTTCTTTCAGTTCAGTTTTCCAATTTTTGATTGATTATCNAGCACACACAATGCAAATTTCCTTTTTTTTTTGGAGTTCTTTCAGTTCAGTTTTCCAATTTTTGATTGATTATCTCTATATTTTGAATTTTTTTAATACTATTTATAAATAATCTTACATCTGAACCTGTACCAAAATGAGCTCCTCCGGCTGCAATAAGAGCAGCTGTCCCACTACTGCTTCCACCAGGGCCTAATTTATTGTTGCGTCCATTGGTAGTATTTCCAAAAATTGGATTGTCACCGCCGTAGCTGAAGAGTGTCTGGGGACTATAAAAATACAAAAAAAAATATTTTTTAAATTTCCAAAAATTAATTTTCTCTAGTAGATTTTATCGTACAGATTTGTTTTACAAAATGGAACTGCTCCAAGTTCTTGCAATACTTTAACAATGACAGCAGATTCAGTGGCGGGTTTGTATAAACGTTTTGCAAAACCCAATGTGGAATCCATTCCTACCACATCTAATTCTTCTTTTAGACAAAATGGTACTCCATGGAGTGGTCCTTTGACCTCTTCCAAATCATCCAACTCTTTTGCCCATTCCTAAAATAAAATTAATTTGTAAATTAAAAAAAAAATTTACACTAGAGAGCCAATTTCACTCACATGAGCAAGAGGTATAAAATCTGTAACAGGATTGCATTTTTCAGAAATCTCAAGAGCCTAGAAAATCAAGAAACAATAGTGAGGAAGCATAATGGAATACATTTTATGTAACTTGTGTTCTTTAGAAAATTTAAAATTTTCGGGCTATTATAAAATTTGGTTCCAACCCTGAGACGATTGCTGTTTCATTATTCAACAGATTGATTAAACAAATCAAAACAAATATTTTACTTTAGCTATATGGGCTTCAAGAACTTTTGCTGCAGTAAGTTTTCGTGTTTGTAATCCTGCCACAAGATCATCCCAACTCAATGCCATGATTCGTCTTTCTTCAGGTCCCATTTTGTTCTAACTCGCGTCCGCACATTTAACTTCGCGTCTTTCATTATGTTTACGCTTTAGTACTTCACACAGTTGACGTTTTCCCTAAAAAATTTGGAAACATTATACGAAAGTTACACACAATCTTTATTTAAATAAATTTTTGAAACGAAAAAAACAAATTTTTTTTTACCTGTGCAAACATAGTTGAAATGATGGAATAAGCATTGTATACAAAATATGACAAAAGTCCTGTAACCACGAATGTTTGAATTGTAGTATAATAGCAACAAGATGACTCAAAAAACATGTTTAAAAATAAGTGTCAATTTCCAAATATTTTGGAACAATTGCCGAGAAACGTCGAATTATGGACAAGTAGTAATTGTACAATTCTTAAATCTGACTGACCANCTTTGGAACAATTGCCGAGAAACGTCGAATTATGGACAAGTAGTAATTGTACAATTCTTAAATCTGACTGACCAATTCGAATCAACAATAGTTTAATCTTATATCAAATTATATGAGCTTAGTCTGATTTTCATTATCTATCACTTGTCTCGACATATTAGAATTTATGAAATTAATAACCTTCACTCGTTTTAGGAACACTTGAGTTGACAGCTGATAATGTTTATATAACATTTCAAGTGTGAATACTTGGGTAAACTAATACAATTTACAGTTTTTGTACAATAGAGTTGAGCTCAAATGAGTTACTAGATGCTCATTGTACCATCGGGACACCTCGTGACTTAAATTATCAAATGGTCTGGAAAACTAGTACAGTAGTCAACGGTTATAAGAACATTTGTTGTAAGTCCATATTGGTTATAATACCCTTATATTTTATAGTTTGGTGTGATCCAATGCATTTAGAATGAGTGAATAATTTCATTTAAGACCGACGGATATAAGACCAGCAAGGGATATAATACTCTCCTTTTAGCCTTGATAATTGTGTTCCTCAGCTCGTTATTAGACCCAATTTTCACCTTATAAGACCCAAATTCCTTATTTAACGAGTTAGGTTGGGATTTACTGGGAGGAAAGTTCCTTGCCGACTTCACTATTCGTACCACTTATCACCGATAGGTCGTTTTTTTGTTAAAAATTTAAGTATTGTAATTAAGTAAAGTAAAAACTCATTTTGATATGGATTTTATCCACAAGGTCCAGTTCTCAAAATTTGGTCAAGTTCAATGAAAGATGGATGAACTCCGTATGCTTTTTATAAGACTTACAGAGTGTCCGGAAAGTAGGGGCACAAATTCGAAATTGCAAAACGACCAATGGCCCAAATCTCGCAATTGTAAAGAACGCTTCATAATACTGTCAGACTATCAGACTATCGGATTAATATAACTATGAAACGTGACTCATTTTTGCGGTCTCTAATTGGTTAAATAAATTAAAAACTATGGGCTCCTGCTAGTTCTAATCAACTCAGAGGCATGCATAAATGTCATAGTCCCTCCAATGCAATCCTCTCCACTCAAACTCAAAGAGAAACAAATTCTGTTTGAGAGGAGTTGTGGGGATGGGAACACATTTTCTCAACTATGTAGTGACTTTATGAACACAGGTTAGTTGTCCCGTTGATAATCTTCCTTACACATTTCGGTTAGGAATAGCAAAACTGTTAATTCTATCAAAACTTTTCTATCATTTTCGTTCCTGTAAATTTTCTATAATCTGAAAGTACTATGAGCCTTAATACTATCAGGAGCTCTATGCAATTACGGGTATTGGGTCAACAATTATTCTAGAATGAAAATTGTCATAAATATTAACTAATATATCCCGTTGTTGCTTAGGTCATACATCGCCCTTTTGGCTTTTTTGAATCCGATTCCTCGAAGGTTCTAATATGCATGTCCCATTACCTCTTTTCCTACTCCTTCGGTGCTTGTTTGAAAATTTTGTTTAAAATTAGTTTCAAACCTTGGACGATTTTTGGTTGTTTGGGTATCTAACAATACTGGGTTTTTCAAATAGTCCAAATTCTTCAATTCCTCTTGCCTGTGTCATGTTTACGGGGCTTAGAGTCTTTGGTACAAAATAGACAATTTTTTGACTTATGCTAGAGTTACATTGTGAAACTTTTGTTTCAGAAACCTCAAAATTTTATATTTCAAGATGAATTCTTCGCTTGATATGAAACTTTTGTTGCATGGCTACAAGTATGCTTTTCACAAGAATTATATCCGTTATAAGACCAAGCTTATAAGACACAGATTTGCTGTTGAAAAATAAAAGATCTTATATCCGCCGACTACTGTAGTTCATCTCAACAAGCTCATGTTATGATAAATGTAGTATGATTTTTGTTACTCTCTACTTCAATTACGTATTCATGTTTTGTATTTATTAAGAGCCGTGTGCATTCACTAAATACTTGAAAATTTAATAACAAGTAGTATTAAACTTTAGCTGAATTGAGTCCCAATGTTGCCAAGTTTTTTTTTCGTAAAAGTAGATAAATCTAAATTAAAATTGAATCAAGTAAGACAAATACCTGTGAAAATAAATAATAAATTAATCCGATGACGTAGTATATCAGAAATGCTGAAAATCCAGCAATTACAAATTGTAGCACAGTAGAAATCAAATCTGGAAATAACTTCGTAGACATTGTAAAGACAATTCAATTGTTGTAATTTTTAGCTCTAACTTTAAATTATTACAATTCACAAGAATTTGCTAAAATTTAGGGTTTTTATTAAACTGAAGGAGATGCACAATCTCCTTCAATTATCATGTTAAATTTTAAAGATTAGTGTACATATTACATAACTTGGCCTGGTAACACTGTTGAATATATAATATTAGCTTTAATCATTTACAAGGTCGAACAAATTATTATTTTATTTCATGTTTTTACTAAATGCGAATTTATGATTTTTGGTTGTTTAGTAATAAGGGTTTAATAATGCTTTTTGATGCTTTAAAACCAAGTTTTAAACTATTATTTTTTTTTTGTCCTGAGAATCTAAACATTTTGCCTTCATTTTTACATTTCATAGTGTGATTTGTGTTGGTAAAACAATTATGCTTTTTGTTAAAAAAAACTTAACTAAATTATGGTTTGTTGATATTATTCAAATTGTTTCTGTTATTACAAACTCCAATTATGATTCTTAGTCATGTTTAAAATTATTAATAAATTTTATATCTCACTGTACCCCCAAAAATCAAAATCAAAATACAGTGTAGTTTTTGTGTTTTGATCAAACAAATGCTTCTTTTGACTAAAAAGTCTGAAAAGCCACTTGTTCCACGATTCTGATAAAATATTCACTGCATTATTTTCAAAATTTATGAAATTAGATAATGTTTTCTTGAATAAGCTGTTATGCTTTTTCTGTTCTATATATCTAACCAACATAATTTGAATTGACTCAGCGGCAACGTAATTTTTCAATAAGTGGAGTGGATGTAAAGAAAAATATCCCTATTAGGATGCGAGTTTATGTAAACTATATCGCCCTTGAATTATTATTTCTGCTATTGACACAAAAATAAAAAATTATCACATTTACTTAACANATTATTATTTCTGCTATTGACACAAAAATAAAAAATTATCACATTTACTTAACATAAGTGAAATTTGTTAGAGTAATCTTATTTGATCTCCAAAATTAAAAATCTATATCACGGCTAGACGTAATTTTTAAATTACCTAGTTAATTGTGAATACTATTTGTTTAATGGGTGCAAAAGATGTTTCGTAGAGGTACAATTTGATTGGTTAGGNATGTAAAGAAAAATATCCCTATTAGGATGCGAGTTTATGTAAACTATATCGCCCTTGAATTATTATTTCTGCTACTGACACAAAAATAAAAAATTAACACATTTACTTAACGTAAAGTGAAATTTGTTAGAGTAATCTTATTTGATCTCCAAAGTTAAAAATCTATATTATGGCTAGAGGTAATTTTTAAATAAGTTAATTGGTAATACTATTTGTTTAATGGGTATAAAAGCTATTTCATAGAGGTACAATTTGATTGGTTAGGTGGCCTGATCACATTTAGTTGTTAGTAACCTATTAGTTTTTGGTAAAGAAACGAAAATTAGAAGAAAAAAATAATAGNCCTGATCACATTTAGTTGTTAGTAACCTATTAGTTTTTGGTAAAGAAACGAAAATTAGAAGAAAAAAATAATAGACTATACGTAGATATACAAAGTGTTCAAATAAGAAGGCGAAAATCTCAGACTAGAGTTTTCAAAATTCTCACTAATTAGGATCTTCCTACACTTATTAATCTAAAACATTTAACTAAACTTTCGTAGTAGCTGTTTTCAGTAGCTTGAGCAGTTCCTAATGTGTGAAAAAGTGACATAGAATCAATTCTTGATTTTTCAAAATATCATTTTTCAAAAATTTTATCTTCATATTTGAACACATTGTAGATAAATTTAAAATTTAAAAGTAAAGAACAACTAACATTTGTGAAAACGGTTTAGATTAATTTTTGTCTTAGTGTTTAGGAGTTCTTTGTTGGAACTTTATGGAGAATGGTATAAATCTTGCTTAAAAAGGAGATAGAAACTTTGCTAAAGATTTACAAAANTGTTGGAACTTTATGGAGAATGGTATAAATCTTGCTTAAAAAGGAGATAGAAACTTTGCTAAAGATTTACAAAAGCTGAGGGAACTCTGGAAATGACGAACTAGTTTCGGTCAAAATTGGTCAAAACCTTGTGAAAAGAAAATTAAAATATTGGTACTGATATTAGTTTTTCAATATTTAATAATAATAAATCAAAATGGGATGCTTACTTCTGGAGATTTTCAAAATTATATGCTTCTGTGGAATTTTAAAGAATTTATGGAAAATAACAAATAAATAAACCTTTCTAAAAAACGTACAAAGATTAAAAAAATTTTTTTTTTCTTCTAAAATCTTAACATCCTTAAAAATCTTGAGAATATGTATGAATTAAATATGAAAAAAATAAAAAAATTATATATTTTGTACAAAAATTTCAATTACATCTTTGCAATTAATTTGTATCATTTATTATTAATAAATTGTGGTATATGTAATTTTTTTAAACAAATTTACAAAAATTTCAATGCATGTGTATGATGGAATGAATTTTCATAATTAAAATTAATAGAAGATGATGGAAATATATATGTAATCCATAGTCATAAAATATAATTTCTTAATTAAAAATAATAATAAAATCATATTTAAAATTAAAGATAAATTGGTTCTGGATTTGAGAGCCATAATTCTTTCATTATTCTCAGGGTCATTTCTTCTAGATCCTTTGATACTCTATATAATCAATTTAAGTAATTTAAATTCCTAAAAATTAATAATTTAAATTTACCTCCTTTGCTTCTTTTAGTACAATGTCGCTAGCCGTTCGAGCGAAGCGAGCGTCGGCTACTCTTGTATAAAATAACTCCAAGTTGGATCCTTAGAATAGAATTTAAAATTTTGATGTTTAAGTGTTCAGTTACAAACAGCTACTGAGAGCAGTAAGTGTAAATTAAGTTTTAAACATAAATTGGAAAAGGCCACCTAAGGAGGCAAGTTTAAAAAAATTCCATTTGTTTCTACTTTGCCTAAAAGTAATAAAATTCATTCAATTTTTTATGTTGCATTATTCAATAGATTATTCGAATTATTCATCCAGGGATTACTCATTTGCCGAACTCTGGTTTAACCTTAGAAACTAAAAGAAATAAAAAAGGTTCTTACCTTAATATGCGTGTAAATTACGTGAGCCCCTTCTACATGTCAAAAATAATTATATGTAGTAGAATATTGTTACAGTTCTAGCAAAGTATTTATAGGTAAAGTCAACTGTAGTTTTATTTTTATAAACTATTATTAAATAATTTATGTAATTTTTGACTTACCTTTATCTTTATTTTATTTTATTTGTTTTGTTACTAATTATGGAAATTAGTAAGCTTAGCTTTAGTTTATTTATATATATTTTTTGTTTTATTATTATAATAGTATTATAATAGTTTTTGCGCACGAGGCACGCTAAGGCTTCCAGGGTATAAAAACCCAGGGCCTGGAGTCCAGAGACGCATTCTGATTTGGACCATGCTTGAGTAGCTTGGTCTTGTGTTTAGTAAAGAACCAGAATCCTGAACAATGGGAGTTGGGAACTCATTGTTGAGCGAAATTTTGTTAACTTAGAGTAAATATTATTTGTTTATAATTTTTATTATTAAATAAAAGATTGTTTTTATTATCGCATTGTTGTTCCCATTGTTGTATTTATTGAATAGGGTTTTATTTCCAAACCTAAAGTTAATTGTTGAATACTGACAGTCGAGAGGCAATCGAAGCCCTGACTGTTCAATTGTTTGAGTTTAGAGTATTTGTGGGAAACCCATAAATTCCCAAAGTTTAATTTAATAGTTAATTTTAAATTCAATTAGTTTGTTTTGTATTGTTTTAAATGAAGTAAGATAATTGATTAGTGAATTAGTGTTATTGGATTCTGAGAATTTCGTCCAACAAAATTCAAGTAAGTTGGTCGATTCGATTTAGACGAGAGCCTTAACAATATTCTTCATAAAATCTGCGTTTGGTTCACACGAAACTATTCCATCAAATTAAATTCAACGATATTTCACATGCAAAACAAGTCATTCCTAGATAAAGCAGAATTAATGATCCACATTAAATCTGTGTTTAAATTATGTGGTATCAGCAGAAACCAAAGAAATGTTTTGTATTTAATAAAGGAAAAATTCGAATTAAAATCGAATTCTCTCGATATTATAATGTACATGTGAATTGACGACTAAGATTATAATTTAACCTGTACAAATATTCAGCTACTCTTACGGTAAAGTCACATATGTGCTTCATACAACAGAAATTATGTTTTGTACACAACAGGAATTCAGTCGTAAACACAATAGAAATTATCTATTTCTATTGTGTTTACATTTTCTTGTTGCATTATGTTTCTGTTGTTATGCCACATAAATCCTCTCATAGTATTTTAAGATATCCGGGTAATATATTTAATACCTCAAATTCACATTTAACGGAACTCTAGAAGTGTAAGGATGTTGCCTATGTGGGGTATGAGCACCATTTATATGCTACATTAAAAATTTTTACAAAACATTCTACCAAGAAATTTTATATCAGGAATGAAAAGTTCAACAACTAATGTCTCAAGACTAAATAATTCCCGCAAATTTTTCTTGGGAACTAATTCTTACGGTTAAGAGGTTTGCACTTTTAGCTTCATCAGGAATTGAGCTACATTAGCAACATTTGTTGAAATCAAGTGATTCAACGTGCTATCGAATTACTCGATACTCTTTGGTAGTTTGAATGATGGTGATGTTGGAGGGTGTAGGTTCCTGGTGTCCTGAGAGATTACTCCAAGATGACCCGTAATCTTGACCTCTTGTTTGGTTAATTAAATTTTAAAATTAATCAAATATCAAAAACTTTCAATTCGGGCTAAAAGCCGTATATCAGCAGAAAAGTTTATTATTATAACTTAAAAACACAACTGAGCGAAAAAACGCTGTAACCATACATCCAAGTTGAATAATTTTTATCGTATTGGGGTTCAGCCCCACTATTTAATATATTTTTACTCTNGTAACCATACATCCAAGTTGAATAATTTTTATCGTATTGGGGTTCAGCCCCACTATTTAATATATTTTTACTCTTAAGACGAATTTAAATGTTAGGTTTAGGTCTGGACCGAGCTAATTTTTTTCGACTTTCACACTCTCGGTTTGAGTCTGAGTTTGTTGTAACTTAAGAGGCTAAAATATTAAGTCCAGACCAACATTTGGCTTGATTGGTTGGATGCTTAGATTAACCACCAGTAAAATTTAAGAAAACTAGTTACGATTTTAATACTTTAGATGACCACTGTTTCCTAAACTTTCAGTTTCATAAAAATGATATGCTAAAATTATGAGAATGTTTAAATATAAATTAGCATCCATAGAAAATGGATTAACTGACTGTTCCTACCGAAACAGCTATATCGTACTTTCGATTTTTTTCGAAATTCAACCTTTTTTAGACGNCCTTTTTTTAGACCCAATACTTAATTAATTATTAAAAACATTACGTAATTTACAATTAAAACTAAAACAAATGAAACTAAAACTTAAATATTGCTTATAAACTAAAGAAAAACTAAAAAAAAACTAAAAAAAAACTAAAAAGGGAATTAGGTCTGGAATTAAGTTTTTGAAAGACGGGCTAAGTCTTGAGGAAGGAGAAAGTCCTTCTACGTCACATATTTTTGGCGCGAATCTCATAATTAGGTCTGGTACAGACCTAAACTTAATATTTAAATTCCTCTATTGGCATAAGGCCCTAACCTATGGGGAGGAAAAATTAAGTTGAAAGGGACGATGTTGTTTGAAGAGTCATCTGGATCTCTATGGCAGGGTCCAGTTGACNTGTTGGAACTTTATGGAGAATGGTATAAATCTTGCTTAAAAAGGAGATAGAAACTTTGCTAAAGATTTACAAAAATTGAGAGAACTCTGGAAATGACGAACTAATTTCGGTCAAAATTGGTCAAAACCTTGTGAAAAGAAAATTAAAATATTGGTACTGATATTAGTTTTTCAATATTTAATAATAATAAATCAAAATGGGATGCTTACTTCTGGAGATTTTCAAAACTATATGTTTCTGTGGAATTTTAAAGAATTTATGGAAAATAACAAATAAATAAACCTTTCTAAAAAACGTACAAAGATTAAAAAAAATTTTTTCTTCTTCTAAAATCTTAACATCCTTAAAAATCTTGAGAATATGTATGAATTAAATATGAAAAAAATAAAAAAATTATATATTTTGTACAAAAATTTCAATTACATCTTTGCAATTAATTTGTATCATTTATTATTAATAAATTGTGGTATATGTAATTTTTTAAAACAAATTTACAAAAATTTCAATGCATGTGTATGATGGAATGAATTTTCATAATTAAAATTAATAGAAGATGATGGAAATATATATGTAATCTATAGTCATAAAATATAATTTCTTAATTAAAAATAATAATAAAATCATATTTAAAATTAAAGATAAATTGGTTCTGTGTTTGAGAGCCATAATTCTTTCATTATTCTCAGGGTCATTTCTTCTAGATCCTTTGATAATCTATATAATCAATTTAATTAATTTAAATTCGTAAAAATTAATAATTTAAATTTACCTCCTTTGCTTCTTTTAGTACAATGTCGCTAGCCGTTCGAGCGAAGCGAGCGTCGGCTACTCTTGTATAAAATAACTCCAAGTTGGATCCTTAGAATAGAATTTAAAATTTTGATGTTTAAGTGTTCAGTTACAAACAGCTATTGAGAGCAGTAAGTGTAAATTAAGTTTTAAACATAAATTGGAAAAGGCCACCTAAGGAGGCAAGTTTAAAAAAATTCCATTTGTTTCTACTTTGCCTAAAAGTAATAAAATTCATTCAATTTTTTATGTTGCATTATTCAATAGATTATTCGAATTATTCATCCAGGGATTACTCATTTGCCGAACTCTGGTTTAACTTTAGAAACTAAAAGAAATAAAAAACGTTCTTACCTTAATATGCATGTAAATTACGTGAGCCCCTTCTACATGTCAAAAATAATTATATGTAGGAGAATATTGTTACAGTTCTAGCAAAGTATTTATAGGTAAAGTCAACTGTAGTTTTATTTTTATAAACTATTATTAAATAATTTATGTAATTTTTGACTTACCTTTATCTTTATTTTATTTGTTTTGTTACTAATAATGGAAATTAGTAAGCTTAGCTTTAGTTTATTTATATATATTTTTTGTTTTATTATTATAATAGTATTATAATAGTTTTTGTGCACGAGGCACGCTAAGGCTTCCAGGGTATAAAAACTTAGTTTTATTTCCAAACCTAAAGTTAATTGTTGAATACTGACAGTCGAGAGGCAAGCGAAGCCCTGACTGTTCAGGTGTTGGAGTTTAGAGTATTTGTGGGAAACCCATAAATTCCCAAAGTTTAATTTAAAAGTTAATTTTAAATTCAATTAGTTTGTTTTGTATTGTTTTAAATCAAGTAAGATAATTGATTAGTGAATTAGTGTTATTGGATTCTGAGAATTTCGTCCAACAAAATTCAAGTAAGTTGGTCGATTTAGACGAGAGCCTTAACAATATTCTTCATAAAATCTGCGTTTGGTTCACACGAAACTATTCCATCAAATTAAATTCAACGATATTTCACATGCAAAACAAGTCATTCCTAGATAAAGCAGAATTAATGATCCACATTAAATCTGTGTTTAAATTATGTGGTATCAGCAGAAACCAAAGAAATGTTTTGTATTTAATAAAAGAAAAATTCGAAATAAAATCGAATTCTCTCGATATTATAATGTACATGTGAATTGACGACTAAGCGTATAATTTAACCTGTAAAAATATTCAGCTACTCTTACGGTAAAGTCACATATGTGTTTAATACAACAGAAATTATGTTTTGTACACAACAGGAATTCAGTCGTAAACACAATAGAAATTGCGTCGTAAATACAACAGAAATTTTATCGTGACACAACAGAAATCTTGACACCAATAAAACAGGATTTCTGTCGTGTACACAACAGAAATGCTGACGCAAATACAACAGAAATTCTGTGGTGTACACAACAGATATTCAGATGCTGGCAACAGAAACCCTGTTGTTTTCATTTTCTTGTTGCATTATGTTTCTGTTGTTATGGCACATAAATCCTCTCATAGTATTTAAGATATCCGGGTAATATATTCAATACCTCAAATTCACATTTAACGGAACTCTAAAAGTGTAAGGGTGTTGCCTATGTGGGGTATGAGCACCATTTATATGCTACATTAAAAATTTTTACAAAACATTCTACCAAGAAATTTTATATCAGGAATGAAAAGTTCAACAACTAATGTCTCAAGACTAAATAATTCCCGCAAATTTTTCTTGGGAACTAATTCTTACGGTTAAGAGGTTTGCACTTTTAGCTTCATCAGGAATTGAGCTACATTAGCAACATTTGTTGAAATCAAGTGATTCAACGTGCTATCGAATTACTCGATACTCTTTGGTAGTTTGAATGATGGTGATGTTGGAGGGTGTAGGTTCCTGGTGTCCTGAGAGATTACTCCAAGATGACCCGTAATCTTGACCTCTTGTTTGGTTAATTAAATTTTAAAATTAATCAAATATCAAAAACTTTCAATTCGGGCTAAAAGNATCTTGACCTCTTGTTTGGTTAATTAAATTTTAAAATTAATCAAATATCAAAAACTTTCAATTCGGGCTAAAAGTCGTACATCAGCAGAAAAGTTTATTATTATAACTTAAAAACACAACTGAGCGAAAAAACGCTCTAACCATACATCCAAGTTGAATAATTTTTATCGTATTGGGGTTCAGCCCCACTATTTAATATATTTTTACTCTTAAGACGAATTTAAATGGTAGGTTTAGGTCTGGACCGAGTTAATTTTTTTCGACTTTCACACTCTCGGTTTGAGTCTGAGTTTGTTGTAACTTAAGAGGCTAAAATATTAAGTCCAGACCAACATTTGGCTTGATTGGTTGGATGCTTAGATTAACCACCAGTAAAATTTAAGAAAACTAGTTACGATTTTAATACTTTAGATGACGACTGTTTCCTAAACTTCCGGTTTAATAAAAATGATATGCTAAAATTATGAGAATATTTAAATATAAATTAGCATCCATAGAAAATGGATTAACTGACTGTTCCTACCGAAACAGCTAGATCGTACTTTCGATTTTTTTCGAAATTCAACCTTTTTTAGATCCAATACTTAATTAATTATTAAAAACATTACGTAATTTACAATTAAAACTAAAACAAATGAAACTAAAACTTAAATATTGCTTATAAACTAAAGAAAAACTAAAAAAAAACTCTTGGTTTGGACTTAATCTCAGACCTAAAGTGAAAGGGAATTAGGTCTGGAATTAAGTTTTTGAAAGACGGGCTAAGTCTTGAGGAAGGAGAAAGTCCTTCTACGTCACATATTTTTGGCGCGAATCTCATAATTACAGACCTAAACTTAATATTTAAATTCCTCTATTGGCATAAGGCCCTAACCTATGGGGAGGAAAAATTAAGTTGAAAGGGACGATGTTGTTTGAAGAGTCATCTGGATCTCTATGGCAGGGTCCAGTTGACTTTTCAAATTTTTTGAATTTTGATCGGATTAGGAGTTTCTCCGACAACTCCACCCNACTGTTTTAAACTAAAAAAAACTGTTTTTTTTTTGTTTTTTTTTAAAAAAACACTGTTTTTTTCCATCCCTGCTTTGTATTTTGTTTTATTGCAATGTTGTTTGAATATTGTTATCACCTAATATAAACTTTCCTTTGCCTAATTGTTTTCCAAAGGATAAAGTTTCTTTAGAAAATTCGTCTTACAATCTCGTTTTTTACGATTTAATTATAAAATAAACAAAATTTTTTAGATAAGTATGCAAATTGAAAATTAAAAGGCTAATGGGAAAAATTAGTGAATAAAATTTTGGAACTATTGGTCGTAAATTTGTGATTTTCACTCATGAATTAAATACAACTTTAAATTAAAAAGTATATAGAACCAATTTTTTTAAAATCTATTTTGCTTAATGCCTTTGTAGTCATACTGTAGTGTGTCACCCAGGAGTTGAAATTTTTATACACCAACATGACTTCCATAAATGTGACCTCTTTGGTTAACTCCATATAAATTGGTTGAGTCCACAAAATTCTTGGGTTACTCTTTACTGCTATGATGCGTAAGACATGTAAAAATTCATCATATTGTGACGAATGCAAAAATGTCTATAAAAAATTGCAAACGTTTCTAGTTTATTTATTGTTTTTAATTTATAGTTAAGACTTTATTCATAATTAGTTATTATTATTCTTTTCTTAGTGATAGTTACTTTGTGGTTCGCCCTTATGAGTGTATTCTTGTATAAATATGGGTGTCTCTATGTATTTAGGTATCAGTAGTCGTCTGGTATTCCTCTCAGAAATGAGGCGGAAGTCCAAGTCCGTCTGGGCCGGAGGAGTAACGTTTTAATTTTAGGTTAAGGTAAGCTAAACCGTTACAATATTTACCAATTTTGTTTGCTCTTTAGGTTTACAAACTACATTGTGTTTTACCATTTTAATTTGTGCTAACGGGCAACCAAATTTGGAATGTAAATAAATTAATATTGCAATTACACTTTTCCTATAATACTGATTACATTTATTTCACGAACAAGAGTATTGGGTTTGTGTAAAAACTTTAGTTTAATGACTGCAAAATAACATATTCCTTATTGGATGATATTTGTAACATTGCATCAAAAGCAATTGCATCAATGGAAGAAACTGAATGAAATATTTATCCGACTAAAAATGAATAGTACAAAACTCCATGCTCTCTGATGTACAGGGCCCACCAAATTAATCCGGTCCTTTTTTCTCCGCTTTTCACCAAAAACGGCTTGGGGAAGGCGATCACAATTCGTAAAAAATGGAAGTGAAGTTAATTTTATTCTATCACTTTATCTGTTTCGATTAGATACTCTAAAGGTAAGTTCTCATGGCCGCTCGTATATGAGCTTCGAGCGATTTTTATGAGCGTCGAGCGTCGAGCTCCACGTGTTGAGCTTCCGAGTTCCGGCGTCCGCAGCGAAAACAATTCTCATGAAAGCTCAAGCGAAAAGCAAGATACTGTCTTGAACAGCTGATCCTATTTTATTTATCCTTTTAAATAAAGGCTTTTAAAATATTGAATAAAATTTATTTTCATTAAAATAAAAGAACTGAAAATTACTGAATTAATTTGTTACTGAATTAATTAATTTTTTACATAATTAATGAAAAAAATAATTTTTTACTAAATTATTCAAAATTACTGAAAATTTGAAAATTAAACTATTTAAAATTTTCTCCAAAAAGGTGTTTAGGATACCACAGTAGAGTAAAAACGCGTGTAGGTTGACGCAAGAAGTTCAAAATTATGAGCTTCCTGCTTCACGCGAACTTCGCAGNCTTGGAGAAGGCGATCACAATTCGTAAAAAATGGAAGTGAAGTTAATTTTGTTCTATCACTTTATCTGTTTCGATTAGATACTCTAATGCAAAGCAATGGCGCAAAGGTGAAAGACATAGAGAGGGGTCGGAAGGTTTTCTGTTGAATGGAGTGGAGTAGATGCCAAGGGATAGTACCACATTCCTCGACTTGGTTATTTCTCTCAATTAATAACATTTCAGCTTTACAAAATGGCGTTTGTCTACAAAAAAAAATCAAAATCTGTTTTGATTAGGCACATAAATGCAAAACAGTGCAAAGTATGAAAGCAGAGAGATGAAAATTTGCTGTCTCAAATTTTTTTTGGTGAAAACAACTTTCTACGACCCGGATTTTTTTGATGGACCCTGTACCTGCACATGCTCCACGACTCATCTACAGCATGTCCCAACAAATTCAACACTATGTGGTAAGGATGAGAAAGCCTGTAAAGTTACAAACAAAATTACAGAAAAAATTAAAAACAAAATTAAAAAAACAGGTCTATGTGAAATTACTTAGACATGTTTGAGAAACTCGCATTAGTATTAACACAATTATTTTGGCTGAATTCTGTGAGTATTTTTCGCGAATTAAAGTGAAATTTTGGGAANCGTAAATGCAAAACAGTGCAAAGTATGAAAGCAGAGAGATGAAAATTTGCTGTCTCAAATTTTTTTTGGTGAAAACAACTTTCTACGGCTCGGATTTTTTTGATGGACCCTGTACCTGCACATGCTCCACGACTCATCTACAGCATGTCCCAACAAATTCAACACTATGTGGTAAGGATGAGAAAGCCTGTAAAGTTACAAACAAAATTACAGAAAAAATTAAAAACAAAATTAAAAAAAACAGGTCTATGTGAAATTACATAGACATGTTTGAGAAACTCTCATTAGTATTAACACAATTATTTTGGCTGAATTCTGTGAGTATTTTTCGCGAATTAAAGTGAAATTTTGGGAACATTTTGGCTTTCTCAGTTCCAAGAAAATTGGCATAGAATGATTTTCAAATTCGAAAAACTCAAACAAACATCCCTAAAATTGTCGACTCCAACTTTTACTAATTTTTTTACTCAATAATTATTAATTCTTTCGTATTCAAATCTTCAAATTATCTCAGCCACTGAAGAACACAGGTCGAAACGTTTAGTATTTTAAATAAGCTTTCTTTTTCACAAATTACAACGAGAATTACAAGACTCATCATTCTAATTCAATTACTCACAACGTTTGCGTCTTATTTGTCACATTTTGGGAACAAGTACCACTTAATAATTCATTCGATTCATGTCTTTTAATTTTTCAGCAATTTGCTTATCACTGAAAATCACCTTCTTCAGAGGTGTTTTTCATAATATAACTCACTTACTGTTAGTAAGTAAGTTGAAACTTAGAATAAAACATTTCAGCTTCACTAAATTTAAAGTTTACTAGTTTTGGAGTTACGAGTTGAGGATTCTTCTATTTTGACAAAGAAAAATCGAAACAATATATTGTACATCTCTTACCTAAAGGATATGCTTATGCTTATTAAACTAACCTTTTGCTACCTTACATCCAATAGTGCTTGAATTAAAGTAAGTTTCTCGTCTTTAAGAAATTTACGCAATTTTTACTCCTACCACTTGTACTCCAATTGGGGCACCGATGGATTTTTTGACATCCTAAAAGAAAAAAAAATTCAATTTAAATCAGTCAAAATTTATTACAGTTTGAATTTACCTCCTTTGCTGACTTCAATGATCATCAATTTTTTGCCCGACTCTGTACCCATTGGGACTACACCAGCGGGAAATTCTAACTAAATTAAATAATAATTTTTCAAATATTTAGTCGCAATTCGTAAAGCGAATGGTTGAGTCTTAATGGTCTGTGCAATAGTCTAGTGTTATTTCTTTGTTCAAATTTTTTATCGGCCAAAATACAACTCAAATTTAAACACACTGTACTAAAAGTTGAAGGTACAGTTCTCGACACAATTATATACGAAAGTAAAACTACTTTTGGTTAGTGGTCAACTAAAATTATGCCCACGTCTTTTTAATGTTATGAACATTTTTTTTTCAGGTCCAGATAATATTTTTACATGAAAGTGATTGCAAAAGTGTAGAGGGAAATTTTTTATATTAAATCACTGGGGTCAAAAAGTCAAAAGTTATGATTTATTAAACAATAGGTGTCTTCCAATAAATTTACGAGATTCTCATCACTTACTATAGATAGTGTCTCAGATATA
Source organism: Holacanthella duospinosa (assembly GCA_002738285.1). Classification (NCBI taxonomy): domain Eukaryota; kingdom Metazoa; phylum Arthropoda; class Collembola; order Poduromorpha; family Neanuridae; genus Holacanthella; species Holacanthella duospinosa. Next base: position 127,276 of record NIPM01000403.1, on the reverse strand, counting down.
TGTTTCAAAATACCTATTTTTTAACAAATTATAACTTTTGAACCATTGATCCCAATGACTTAATATAAAAAACCCACCTTCTCTACTTTTACAAGTTCTTTCACGTAAAATAATGTAATTTGGACCGTAAAATTTTTTCCTAGTAATTTATAGAAGTTTTGGACAATTTTAGCCAAAGACATAATTTTCTCGAGCATACAGAAAAGATAAACAGTAGTTTTTCGCACATTTATAATTATATCCATATATATAAAATATATGGATATATATATAAATAAATATTTGAATATTTTCTTACCGAATTCCAAAGTATGACATATGGAGCTAGATACAAAACATCTAATTATAATTCAGATTAATGAAAAAAAAATATTAAAATTACATACATGGGGCAATCAGAGGAGAGTTTGAGGTTGGTGCGGTCACATGGTAGACATTAGAAATTAAACAATCTAAGTCTAATTTTCGCCACTCCGTAACAATATTTTTCGTAATTGTATCAAAAGGTTCTAAAAAAGTCCCCGGGAATTATCGTCCTATCTTTCTACTGAGCAGCACACTCAAACTTTTTACTACAACTCTAAATATTAGGCTGGCGGAGTGTATAACCAATCACAACATCGTATCCGACTTTCATGCAGGTTTCTGGAAGGGAAGATCTTGCGTTTACTACGTTTTTACTCTCATGTCTATGGCACAGATCCAACTCCTCAAAGAAAAGGAGTAATATGTTTGCGTCGTTGATTTTTCACAAGCATTTGATACTCGAAACCACAACCTCTTATGGAAGGTTCTTAAAAAGATAGGCTTGTCCATTAAATTCACCCGTGTTCAAATATATATACAAGAATACAGATGTGAAGATTTCCACTTCTTACTGTTTAACGGAGAAAATAAAAATCACGAAAGAACTCCTTCCAGAAGAATCTGCAAGCCCCACTCTTTTTAACCTATTTATAGAGGAATTGGTGAATATATTTGATAGATGTCTCCTTGCCGGTTTAGGAATCTATTCGCGATGTGTACCTTTGCTTCTTTATGCGGACGATCTAGTTCTCGTTGTTCAGTCACGAGACCTCTTCGGATAGAAGATGAACCTCAGTGCTAACTTCTTTTACGTACGAGGTTTCCAGGTTAATTTTTGTGAAACAAAAGTACTTGTGATACTGCGTTCTGGAAGGTTGAGAAAAGAAGACAAGTTCTCCTGGACAGGTAACCCAGTATAAACTACGAAACCTTATATGTACCATGGAATAATTTTTCAATCGAATAGGTCGTTCAACCTCCACTCTAAATCTGCTATTGGTAAAGGCATTACAGCGCAAGGCACTATATTTCGCACACTAGGCAGGATGAAAACCCTCGACTTGCAAACCTCAAAATTTCTTTTGAATTCAATTGTCAAATCAACTACCTCGTATGCTTGAGGACTGTGGGAATCACAACACACAAACGAAATAGAAAGGGTTTACAGAAATATTTTAAGACTCTTCCTTTTTTTTCTTGGTATTCTTATGAAACCTAATGACGGAGAAGCCGCTATCAGATCTTGGGAGAAAGTAGACATCAGACTCAGACAACAGTCTTTTGAACAAACAGCATACTCTCACATCATTTTTAAATTATAAGATGAGAAGTGACCAGAGCGTTCTAACCGTTTATGCAGAAATAGAGGAACTTGGCAGAAATCTCAATGACATGTGACTCGCAACTGATGACACTATGGAAATTACAAAGATTGTTTCATATCTTCCTGACGGTAAATATTTACCATTTAAAAAAGCATGGGATAGTGTTCAGGACACATCCCAAACTATGAATACTCTTTTAGCCCTTTTGAGAGAAGAGGTCTTAGAGCAAAAACAGGCAGAGAAAGCAGAAAAGAGATCAGGAATTAACACTATAGCTTACCCTTCAAACTCAAAAGAAAAAGTCTCAGAAGTAAATTCCAAAATAGCGGAACTAAAGAAGAGAACCAAGTGTCACAACTGTGGCAAGAAAGGTCATTGGGCCAGGGAGTGTCGGGCACCGAAGAAAGTCAACCGACAAAACTCATACCACTCAACTGAAGGGAAAAATTTCAATTTTCAAAACTCAAATCATAAGAATGCACCTGTACCCTCAAATGCTTTCATGGATCGGCTCGAAGAAACTGCACGTGACCTCTGGATTAGCGATTCAGGTGTGTCACAACACATTACAAGAAGAGACGATTGGTACGAGAAATTTACTCCCTTTCACTCTCCAAGCCATGTCACTCTTACAGACCAACACCAAGCTCAAGCAGCTGGAGTTGGAAAAGTGAAACTCGAAGCTTGTCTCCAGAACCAATGGGTCCCTGCACAATTGACAATGTACTTTATATACCTGGTGCCGTAAATTTCTTCTCTGAGAGTGCAATGGCTCGAAAAAGATATATCATAGTTAGAGACAAAAAGGGAGCGGTGTTCTTTGACAAAAGTGGAATCACAGGACCCGAAGCTGAGCTCAGAGACCAGATATACTTCATAAAATTCTGTCCAGTTCAACAACAAGCACTATGGACCAAGGTAATCTTATCAAAATTGTGGCATGGCAAGTTGTCCAATTTTTGACTCCGTGAAAAGAATGCAGTAAATGGAATTGACACAAAATCTCTTGAAGAGAGTTATTGGTGTGAAGAGTGTCACTTGGGGAAATAAAATAGAAAGACCTTCCCGGCAATGGTGAAAGTAAACAATAAAAAGCCAGGAGAAATGATTCATGCCGATTTGTCCGGTAAAATGCCAGTCGAATCACTAGGAGGATCAAAATACTTTTTCTTGAAAGACGAAAGCACCGGATTTCGCTCTGCCTACTTTATGAAATAAAAATACGAGACTTTCTCCTGCGTTAAGATCTTTGTTCATCTTATGAAGAAGCAAAACGGGGAACAAAGTGAAAATTTTCAAATCAGACAACGGGACGGAGTTTGTGAATAAAGAGTTAGCTACCTTCCTTGAAGCTTCAGGAATAATTCACCAAACAACCGCTGCCTACTGTCCCGAATCCAATGGAAAAATTGAGCGAGAGATGAGGACGCTGAAGGACACCCCTCGTACAATGATGATTGCAGCTCAAGCACCTGAATTATTGTGGGCTGAAGCTATGGGTTTCACCATTTATATCCATAATCGTATTCTAAGTAAACAAAGTCCATTCATTACAGCATATGAGCAAATATTAGGGAGAAAGCCCAACCTAGGACATGTTCGTGTCATCGGATGTGCAGCTATTGCTTAAGTACCCAGTGAAAAGCGTCAAGCATGGGATCCAAAAGGAGAAAGTCTCATTCTGGTAGGCTATGAAGGGATCTCAAAAGTACGGTCTCTTTAATCAAATGTAAAAAAAATTGTCATCAGCAGAAATGTTAGTTTCTACGAGGGTGACAGAGAAAGCCAAGTAACAATGACTGTTCAACCTGGAGAAAGTAAAAAAAGTTACACTTCATTAGAGCAGTCAGAAGACGACGAAGGTTCAGAGAAAGTTAGGGCTACACTGGAAAAGGAAAAAGGAAATGAGGAATTGTATGAACTTGGAGAAAGTGGAGAAAGCACTGATCCAATTATCCCAGCTTGGTTGACGGACCAAGTGAAGGTGACAATTGGAACAGCAGATGGGAATTATGAAGACACTCTTCCTAATCTACAAAAGGTCAATATCAAAATACCAAAGAAGACACAAGAAGAGTCTAAAAAGACAATTTTCTCCAGACTAAGAGAAAGGTCTAGCTTGAAAGCTCCGCAGAGATATCAAGCGAATCTCGCCGTAACAACCATGGATCCCACAAGTTATGATGAACCACTCTCATCTAACGACTCTAAACAATCGCGCCAAGCAATAAAAGAAGAATTGGCAAGTCACTGTCAAAACGGAACTTAGGAGATAGTTCCAAAACCAAATATCACAAAAATTCTAGACATCCGTTGGACTTTTCGAGTGAAAACGCAACCGGATGGAACAATTGAGAAGTATAAAGCCAGATTAGTGGTGAGAGTCTCCATGTAACATGTTGAAAAAAATTCAAATCGAGAAACGAAGTATGACCCCTTTGTGTGTTTCCACAAAACCTTAAAGTTGCTATTACGAGTTTTTCGTTTGAAATCCTGGATTTATATTGAAACTCGAGGATTGCGTATCTCTCGAGTAAAAATGTGGCATTATGGACTTTTGCTTTCTCAAATTTAGGAGTACCGAAACCTCGAGTTTTGATACTCCATATTTGACATTGGCAACACCGTAAACTCCCGAGCGGGAAATTGAAATTGAATTTTTTTGATTCTATTTCAATTCTTTTGTTGTTAATTCATTTAAAATGAGGACAGAATCATTTACTTCTTTTGAAGAAACTCTTTTGCTGAAGTTAATTGGGGAAAAGGACAATGTTGAGTGAAAGGGAACAGGTAAGGAAATTAATAACAGGAAAGCAGAAACCTGGGGAGGAATTACCAATTACTTCACAGTCACCCGGAAGTAAGCAAGAGATCTACGAAAAAATTAATTAATTGGTGGAAGAACACTAAAAAAATGCAAAGAAGAAGGTAACAAAACGGTATTTTATATCAACTTAAGCATCTGGCTTCCAAAAATTTACCCCAATCATTAATTTAGGTTTCATCCGATCAAGAAAATATAAAGAAAACGGGTGGTGGGCCTAAAGACACGGGAGGTACGGATTATAATCTTAGTTTTCGCAATTGAGGCAAAAGCTTTTACATATTTTCGCGACGAGAGTTTTTTCAATCGAGATTTGAGTGTTTAGATATTTTATCTTCTCTAGAAACGGTTCGCTCATATCTGTTCGAAACAGATAGTTTTTGTGACGAGACGCAATTTTGTAATGATGAGAGATAATGAGTTGAAAAAAAAATCAAATCGAGGAAGGGAGTGTGACCCCTGTGTGTGGTTCCACCTCACTCAACAGAGAACCTGCCGACCCCAAATACCCCGGCGATACAAATCGCCGATGACGAGCATCAACTGAAAAGGAATTTTTATGACAAGCAGCTGCTCAATGAAGAACTGAACGAAGCAAATCACAAAAAAAGTATTAAACTGGACTTGGAAGTAGATAAGTTAAATCTTGAATTCGATTGGTTAAAGAAAAAGTGTGAATTATAGATGATTAAAAGCATAGTTGGTGATTCATAGTTGGGCAAGTTAAATATTAAATCCAATTTATTTGTCAATATAAAACTGATACAAATTTTGTCTTCAGCTTACTTTCTACAGCGTTTGCTTAGAATTATCTCTACTCTCTTCTTATATCCGATCAGATCTTCCTTTCTTTTTCGGGCATTCTTCCCGGCCTCTGTGCAGTAGCAACAACCATATCGGCCACACTTCATTTGGCACTGCTGTCGCGAGCCGTGATGAGTATTTCTAGAATTAAGTAATAAAAATAGTAAGCACACACAATATTTGCAAATATTTCGTTGTTGTTTTTCATGAAATACCTCCAAGCGCAATCTTTTTTGCATTACTTACAAGTCATCCTTCTGGCAGATGTGGTAACAGCAAGTATAGGTAGTGGCGGTGTTGGAATCCATGACCAATCGGTTTTCAGAGTTTCAATAATAAACACTGCCAACAACAATAATTTTATAGTCATAAATAACTAATAATTGTTTAACCTACTCAAGAACTTACGTTGTGGGTCGGATAGGTGTTTAGAAGTCTGGTTGATCGCTTTAAACCTTTCTGTCCCNTAATGATGAGAGATAATGAGTTGAAAAAAAAATCAAATCGAGGAAGGGAGTGTGACCCCTGTGTGTGGTTCCACCTCACTCAACAGAGAACCTGCCGACCCCAAATACCTCGGCGATACAAATCGCCGATGACGAGCATCAACTGAAAAGGAATTTTTATGACAATCAGCTGCTCAATGAAGAACTGAACGAAGCAAATCACAAAAAAAAGTATTAAACTGGACTTGGAAATAGATAAGTTAAATCTTGAATTCGATTGGTTAAAGAAAAAGTGTGAATTATAGATGATTAAAAGCATAGTTGGNATAGATAAGTTAAATCTTGAATTCGATTGGTTAAAGAAAAAGTGTGAATTATAGATGATTAAAAGCATAGTTGGTGATTCATAGTTGGGCAAGTTAAATATTAAATCCAATTTATTTGNTGAATTATAGATGATTAAAAGCATAGTTGGTGATTCATAGTTGGGCAAGTTAAATATTAAATCCAATTTATTTGGCAATATAAAACTGATACAAATTTTGTTTTCAGCTTACTTTCTACAGCGTTTGCTTAGAATTATCTCTACTCTCTTCTTATATCCGATCAGATCTCCCTTTCTTTTTCGGGCATTCTTCCCGGCCTCTGTGCAGTAGCAACAAGCATATCGGCCACACTTCATTTGGCACTGCTGTCGCGAGTCGTGATGAGTATTTCTAGAATTAAGTAATAAAAATGGTAAGCACACACAATATTTGAAAATATTTCGTTGTTGTTTTTCATGAAATATCTCCAAGCGCAATCTTTTTTGCATTACTTACAAGTCATCCTTCTGGCAGATGTGGTAACAGCAAGTATAGGTAGTGGCGGTGTTGGAATCCATGACCAATCGGTTTTCAGAGTTTCAATAATAAACACTGCCAACAACAATAATTTTATAGTCATAAATAACTAATAATTGTTTAACCTACTCAAGAACTTACGTTGTGGGTCGGATAGGTGTTTAGAAGTCTGGTTGATCGCTTTAAACCTTTCTGTCCCATACATCAAAGCGTCTGGACATTTATCTAGAGTTTGTAAATTAATACAATACATAA
>NIPM01000403.1:89798-120147 GCA_002738285.1 Holacanthella duospinosa | reverse complement strand
TACTCAAGAACTTACGTTGTGGGTCGGATAGGTGTTTAGAAGTCTGGTTGATCGCTTTAAACCTTTCTGTCCCATACATCAAAGCGTCTGGACATTTATCTAGAGTTTGTAAATTAATACAATACATAATCTTTTTTTTATGTACTTCAAACATGTAAATTCTAACCAGGATGTCATTTACTTGACTGGAAAAGGTAAACTCGTCTTATTTAACACAATGTAGTCGATCGGTTGACTTCAAGTATATTTTAGATTTTTTAACTTTTATGGCAGAAATTAAAGCAAAACAAACTAGATTAGTCCGCAAAAGGATTTTGAAATAGTACGGGGTAAGTCTCAACTTCCCCTAATCATCACTACTGCATAGGGGTAATTCGCGACAAACCCCACCTCCGACGGAGAATAAAAGTTAGAGTCAAATATTTACTCTCGATTGAAACATCTACTCCCGGGTTTAACCAAAATGTGAGTTTGTAATACCGTTTTCGCGAGTATCGCTGAAATTCAGGATGAAACCTCGGATTCGAGAAAAAATTTTGAGCAAGTCTTATTTGTTACCAGATCGACATGCAAGTTAAATTTCCCTTTCCAATTTATCGTATTGATGAGGTATTTTGAACAAAAAAACTCCCAATAGATCACTGTTAGTTTATTAATACTTGTGCAGTGTTTTCCTTTATGAATTAATAAAGTAAACGAGCAACTTGTCGAATCCAAACTCGTTCACGGAAAACTGTCCCATGTCTCAAAACAAACTCATCCTTTGCCGGAGTTGATCCAATTATCATTAATACTGTATTTATTTGCTCATAGCATGCAAAAAATAATAGACTTTTGACTTGTAATTCGGTTCCGACATCTGACAATCGATTTTGTAGTAATATGTGATGCATTGCAAAAAACACTTTGTGATACGTAATATAATAGCAGCCATGAACTGCAGTTACGAAGGAACAAATTTTTTTACAAATTTGTGAGAAAGAAATAATTACATTTAGAATATATTTAAGTTTTCTTAGGTATTCTTAGATTTTATTTAAAGTTCTCTTCAGGTTATTTATAGTTTAAACAATATTTTTTAAGTTTTTAAAGTTTTGTTTCGTTTTTTAGGATTACTTTGTTTTTTATGGTTTTCTTTTGGGTTTTTTGGTGTTTTTTAGCATTTTCCATAATCCGTATTTTCCATAGACAGAATTTTTTATTTGCAGGAGTTTCCATAAGCCGAATTTTCCATAAGCCAAATTTTCCATAGGCCGGATTTCTACACGCTGGATTTTATTAGAATCACTATTTTAGATCGCCTGTATCGCCGGTTTCTAGAAATTGGAATTTTTTGTTGCATTCAGTGGAATTGTAAATTAAATCAGTTAATAATTTTCAAATTATTTGTTCATTTAGAATATTCAACCACCCACACCTGATCTCAGTTTTTTTAAATTCTAACACGTGTTCGGCGTTCTTTGTTCGTTAGTAATGCAAATACAACTACCGATATATTTCTCAAACAATTTAAAATAAGCATAATTATCTTTCAACTTATGCTTCCCGGCATCTTGTTTGTGAACTAAATGCATAAAATTAGCATTGCATCGCGTCTCAATGGACTTGAGACAAGTTTTTCATGAGACGTGTTACCAATTCATAATCCAATCCAAATTCATAATCCTAGCGTGTTCTAATAANTTGCATTACTTACAAGTCATCCTTCTGGCAGATGTGGTAACAGCAAGTATAGGTAGTGGCGGTGTTGGAATCCAATCGGTTTTCAGAGTTTCAATAATAAACACTGCCAACAACAATAATTTTATAGTCATACATAACTAATAATTGTTTAACTTACTCAAGAACTTACGTTGTGGGTCGGATAGGTGTTTAGAAGTCTGGTTGATCGCTTTAAACCTTTCTGTCCCATACATCAAAGCGTCTGGACATTTATCTAGAGTTTGTAAATTAATACAATACATAAATCTTTTTTTTATGTACTTCAAACATGTAAATTCTAACCAGGATGTCATTTACTTGACTGGAAAAGGTAAACTCGTCTTATTTAACACAATGTAGTCGATCGGTTGACTTCAAGTATATTTTAGATTTTTTAACTTTTATGGCAGAAATAAAAGCAAAACAAACTAGATTAGTCCGCAAAGGATTTTGAAATAGTACGGGGTAAGTCTCAAGTTCCCCTAATCATCACTACTGCATAGGGGTAACTCGCGACAAACCCCACCTCCGACGGAGAATAAAAGTTAGAGTCAAATATTTACTCTCGATTGAAACATCTACTCCCGGGTTTAACCAAAATGTGAGTTTGTAATACCGTTTTCGCGAGTATCGCTGAAATTCAGGATGAAACCTCGGATTCGAGAAAGAATTTTGAGCTCATAATACCAGCCTAAGTCTTATTTGTTACCAGATCGACATGCAAGTTAAATTTCCCTTTCCAATTTATCGTATTGATGAGGTATTTTGAACAAAAAGACTCCCAATAGATCACTGTTAGTTTATTATTACTTGTGCATTTTCTTTTATTCCTTTAAGTTTTCCTTTATGAATTAATGAGGTAAACGAGCAACTTGTCGAATCCAAACTCGTTCACGGAAAACTTGTCCCATTGTTTAACTCGTCCCATGTCTCAAAACAAACTCATCCTTTGCCGGAGTTGATCCAATTATCATTAATACTGTATTTATTTGCTCATAGCATGCAAAAAATAATAGACTTTTGACTTGTAATTCGGTTCCGACATCTGACAATCGATTTTGTAGTAATATGTGATGCATTGCAAAAAACACTTTGTGATACGTAATATAATAGCAGCCATGAACTGCAGTTACGAAGGAACAAATTTTTTTACAAATTTGTGAGAAAGAAATAATTACATTTAGAATATATTTAAGTTTTCTTAGGTATTCTTAGATTTCATTTAAGGTTCTCTTCAGGTTATTTATAGTTTAAACAATATTTTTTAAGTTTTTATAGTTTAGTTTCGTTTTTTAGGATTACTTTAAGTTTTTTATGGTTTTCTTTTGGGTTTTTTGGTGTTTTTTAGCATTTTCCATAATCCTTATTTTCCATAGACAGAATTTTTTATTTGCAGGCGTTTCCATAAGCCGAATTTTCCATAAGCCAAATTTTCCATAGGCCGGATTTCTACACGCTGGATTTTATTAGANCGTTTCCATAAGCCGAATTTTCCATAAGCCAAATTTTCCATAGGCCGGATTTCTACACGCTGGATTTTATTAGAATCACTATTTTAGATCGCCTGTATCGCCGGTTTCTAGAAATTGGAATTTTTTGTTGCATTCAGTGGAATTGTAAATTAAATCANTCGCCGGTTTCTAGAAATTGGAATTTTTTGTTGCATTCAGTGGAATTGTAAATTAAATCAGTTAATAATTTTCAAATTATTTGTTCATTTAGAATATTCAACCACCCACACCTGATCTCAGTTTTTTTAAATTTTAACACGTGTTCGGCGTTCTTTGTTCGTTAGTAATGCAAATACAACTACCCATATATTTCTCAAAAAATTTAAAATAAGCATAATTATCTTTCAACTTATGCTTCCCGGCATCTTGTCTGTGAACTAAATGCATAAAATTAGCATTGCATCGCGTCTCAATGGACTTGAGACAAGTTAAACAAAAGGACAAGTTTTTCATGAGACGTGTTACCAATTCATAATCCAATCCAAATTCATAATCCTAGCGTGTTCTAATAAATTAGAATTTTATAACAGCAGAAGTTAGATATAAAAGGTGTAGTAGTTCCAAAACGGATACTGGTAGTTCAATAAAATAAATTATATTCAAAAAAATTATAATGCCACACAATTTAATTCTATGTTATAGTTTAACAATCTTCATACAATGTGTTAGACCACAAATTTTTACTGACATATCGAAAATTGATTTGAACCCAGTGTTACAAATATTTTGTGACTGTTACATTGATATAATTTTCTTTTCGGAATTCGGAAGTTATACGTCTTTTCATTTCCCTGTAGAAATTTTCACTCCAAATTGGTATAATTCTAAATCTAATAATACAGTCGACATCCAAAATTTCAAAAGTTTACAAATACGATTTCGAATGGAATGTACTGCTACCGTAATAGTTGATCCCTTCAACAAAAAAATATCAATAAAAAATCTCCAAGAACAAATCGAATATGCATTAATAAAATCGTTTTATCGTGAGCAAATTTATAAAAATTTCTTCAGTGTTCAAAATTTTAAAATTTGGAGACATCCACTGGTGGGAATTCTATATCTGGTTAATATACTTAACAGTTTGGAAAAATATACTAGTAATTCTGAAACTACAAATGCTTGGATGGACGGACAACATTCTATGAATTCTATATTTTTTGAATTTAAAAATCCATATCATATTGCGAATCAACGGTCTAGTATTATTCTAATTTGGAAGGATCATCATAATCCTTTAAAATGGAAAATGAAATTGGGTAATTTTCAAATAAAGTATTGGGAATTTAATTTTGCGACTATACTAAATGTCTTAAATACAACAAACGTTAATGACATTAAAGAACTTTTTGTTTTACAAATTTTAGAGTATGTAAACTGTACACAAGTAGTGTGGTTAATTAATACGTATAACCGTGCACCAACTCGATTACCTATCTTTGGATTAACCAGAGATATATTTAAATATACAGATGAAAATATTTTTGATTCTCTTACAATAGATTTTTTATTAAAACCACATTACAATAAACCTATACTTATAGTAATTGATATCAATAAGATGGACAACAATATATTTACTAGAATATATTATATTGATTATTTTAAAAAAAAAGATGAAAAACTTGGTATAACATATCAATGGGGATTTTTTATGTCAAATGATCTTACAGTATACAGTTTCATTGCATGTGATCGGAGCCAGCAATATTTCAATTATGAATTGTACATAAAACCATTTCAGTACCAAGTTTGGTTGAGTATATTTTTTGTCACAGTTGCACTATTTCTATTTTTGGTGGTAATATTTTTTAATAAAAATATTAGGGATAATTCTTGTGCTATTGTTTATGGAATATTAATAGAACAATGTCCAAATTATACAAAAAAATTAGACTCGGAGATATTTTTCACATGTATTATTTCTACTTTTCTTATAATGAGTATAATTTTAACAAATTCATACAGAAGCTTAGTTGTCACTAATTTAATTCTACCTTCACAAATCCAAAGTGTTAATTCATTCAATGATGCTATTAAGGCCAATTGGACACTATGGCCTGTCCCTAACTTAAACTCAAAATTAGATGGCAATGGTCTTTCGTTAGAAATAATATCGAGATTAGGAAATACATTTGGAAGGAGACTTATTGGATATCTTTCGTCACAATCTAATTGTGACTTAAATGATGCTGTGACTTGGGATAAAGTCATTTGTGTTGATAAAAACACCAATGAAACAACAGAAAATATTACATCGCATCATAAATATTTGTTTAAATTGCTTAGTAGTTTACGATATCCGGATAATATGTTTAATACCTCAAATTCTCATTTAACGGAACTCTCAAAATGTAAGAATGTTGCTTATGTCGGGTATGACCACCATTTATATGCTACATTAAAAAATTTTACAAAACATTCTACACAGAAATTTTATATTGGGAAGGAAAGGTTCAACATAACTAACATGACTCAAGACTATATATTTACTCCTGGAAATTTTTCTTGGGAACAAATTCTTCTGGTTAAGAGGCTTGGAGTTTTAGCTTCTTCAGGAATTCGGTTACATTGGCAAAATTTGTTGAAGTCAAGTGATTCGACATGGTATCGTAATTACAGGGATGCTCCAGCTCTTCCAGCTGAATTAACTGTGAGACATTCAACTGTTCTGAGTGTATTTATAATTTATTTAGTTTGCCTTGTATTCTGTTTTATTGAAATATTGTTTGAATGTTATCACCAGCTGATCTCACTTTCGTTTTTCCTTTTCAGAGAGAATAGTTTCTTTATCTGATTTTTTTTCCGGTTTTGCTTATAAAATAAAAAAATTTCAATAAGTCTGTAAATTAAAAATGAACTGGTTAATAGAAACTAGTAGTGAATAAAATTTTGGAGCTATTGGTCATGAGTTTGTGATTTTCACTCATGAATTAAATGTAACTCTAAATGAAAATGTATATAGAAATTTTTATTTCAACCGGTTTAGTCAAAATTCTTGGTTTACTCTTTACTGCTAAGATGCGTAAGACATGTATACATTTATCAAAAGATCATCTATTTATCAATTTTATTTGCTCCTTTTACTTTAGCTGTAAAAATTTTAGCTACTGAGCAAATTACTAAACCTTTTGAACTTATTAAACCAACTAAAATGAAATACAATGTATTTCACGATATTAATTTGTGTTAACGGGCAATCAAATTTGGAATGTAAATTAATTAATATTGCAACTTTTTCAATAAAATTAATTACACTTTGTTTCATGAAAAGAAGTATTGACTTTGTGTAAAGAATTCAGCCTAATGACTGCATAATAACATATTCCTTATTGAATGATATTGGCAACATTGGATCAAATGCAATTGCATCAATGGAAGAGACTGAATGAAATATTTATCCGACTAAAAATGAATGGTACAAAATTCCATACTCTCTGATGTACAGGGCCCACCAAATTAATCCGGTTCTCTTTTTTCCGCTTTTCACCAAAAGCGGCTTGGAGAAGGCGATCACAATTCGTAAAAAATGGAAGTGAAGTTAATTTTGTTCTATCACTTTATCTGTTTCGATTAGATACTCTAATGCAAAGCAATGGCGCAAAGGTGAAAGACATAGAGAGGGGTCGGAAGGTTTTCTGTTGAATGGAGTGGAGTAGATGCCAAGGGATAGTACCACATTCCTCGACTTGGTTATTTCTCTCAATTAATAACATTTCAGCTTTACAAAATGGCGTTTGTCTACAAAAAAAAATCAAAATCTGTTTTGATTAGGCACGTAAATGCAAAACAGTGCAAAGTATGAAAGCAGAGAGATGAAAATTTGCTGTCTCAAATTTTTTTGGTGAAAGCAACTTTCTAAGACCCGGATTATTTTGATGGACCCTGTACCTGCACATGCTCCACGAGTCATCTACAGCATGTCCCAACAAATTCCAACACTATGTGGTAAGGATGAGAAAGCCTGTAAAGTTACAAACAAAATTACACAGGTCTATGTGAAATTACATAGACATGTTTGAGAAACTCTCATTAGAATCAACACAATTATTTTGGCTGAATTCTGTGGGTATTTTTCGCGAATTAAAGTGAAATTTTGGGAACATTTTGGCTTTCTCAGTTCTAAGAAAATTGGCATAGTATGATTTTCAAATTCGAAAAACTCAAGGAAACATGCCTAAAATTGTCAACTCCAACATTTACTAATTTTTTTACTCAATTATTAATTCTTCCGTATTCAAATCTTCAAATTATCTCAGCCACTGAAGAACAGAAGTTGAAACGTTTAGTATTTTAAATAAACTTTCTTTTTCACAAATACAACGAGAATTGCAAGACTCATCATTCTAATTCAATTACTCACCACGTTTGCGTCTTATTTTTCACATTTTGGGAACAAGTACTACTTGGTAATTCATTCGATTCATGTCTTCTAATTTTTCAGAAATTTGCTTATCACTGAAAATCACCTTCTTCAGAGGTGTTTTTCATAATTTTCTCCACAGGGGTTGGTTGAAACTTAGAATAAAACTATTCAATTTCACTAAATTTGAAATTTGTTAGTTTTGAAGTTACGAGTTGAGGATTCTTCAATTTTGATGTAGAAAAATCGAAACAATATTTTGTAAATGTCATAGCACAGAGATAATATGTCTATCATAGTAAGCTAACCTTATGTTTAAGCATTACACCCAGGCGACCAATTCACTAACAAACCTAGGGAACAAACCCGGAGTCTGTTTAAGGTAACTTCTCCGGGTTTGTGCAAACCTTATTCAGGACGAGAGTTAGAAAGAAGTCAACAGACCCTCTCAACTTACCCAACATACCCAACTTTTTGAGGTTTGTTTGGGGTTAACAACCCTAGGTTTTGACAAACTTAATGCTCAAAAGAAAACAGGCATAGAAACTTACCTAAACCTTCAAATACACCCGAAAAAGTTCCCCTGCTCTTGAGCAGGGTTACTGAGTATTAGTTAAACTATTTTAGTTCTACTGTTTTAGTAAACAATAAGTTACAACAGCGGAATTGATCATTGATCATTGGTTTAGTAAATTGATCAATGGTTTTGTGGAGTCGAATTAATCGTTAGAGGTAAGAATCTATTCGGTTAATTAATTTAACTAAAAATTTTGAAGATCAAACTGAAAGGAATCACTTCGGTAAACCAAAAAGTGTGAGTAGATCAAGTCACTTGTTCTACTCAAAATTATGTTGACTTGAGTAATTTCTTTCTCCTAAAATGTCACAATTTACTTTTTCGCAAAATATTAAATACTAATTGTATTCAACATTCGCTAATTGATTTGGAAGTAATTTGAGTCAACTCCGGTACCTGCCGTGACAACACCAAATTACTTACCTATCAATCTACTCAAGGACCTAACCTTTGACGTCCAGTAACTCATGGCCTGTTCATCACTGCTTCTTGTTCTTTTGGATGTTCTGTTGAAGTATCGCTTTTGTATGTTTTGTGTTGTGGTGTTGTCACAGCAAATTGTTGCTGTAGAGTTGACTCACAACACTAACAATTACTACATAACGGTGATAATACTCAACAAATGATCAATGATCAATTCCGCTGTTGTAACTTATTGTTTACTAAAACAGTAGAACTAAAATAGTTTAACTAATACTCAGTAACCCTGCTCAAGAGCAGGGGAACTTTTTCGGGTGTATTTGAAGGCTTAGGTAAGTTTCTATGCCTGTTTTTTTTTAGAGCATTAAGTTTGTCAAAACCTAGGGTTGTTAACCCCAAACAAACCTCAAAAAGTTGGGTATGTTGGGTAAGTTGAGAGGGTCTGGTGACTTCTTTCGAACTCTCGTCCTAAATAAGGTTTTCACAAACCCGGAGAAGTTACCTTAAACAGACTCCGGGTTTGTTCCCTAGGTTTGTTAGTGAATTGGTTGCCTGGTAACTCATGTCAACCAGTTAGGTTAAAATCATGTCGATACTTTTTAATGCTAGATGCTAGATGATTATCTTCTCAAGAGTATATATTAAGAAAAAAATTTGAAGTAGTAATACTTAAATTCTCTGAAACAGAATTGAAATTGGATTTTATAGATTGTTATTTAGGAAATGATAATCGAGATCCTAATAAGAAGGGTGCGACGCTGTTTCTTAATGCTGAGCAGAAAAGCAAACTAAACGTTACTCTCCTTATAAAGATCTCAATTACCATTTTCAAAATAACGCTCTGTAAATTTGTAATTTAAATCCTTTAATTCTGTTTACTTTAACTTTAAGATTTCTAAGCTGTGAGCAAATATTATAATCCTTATGAATTTAATTAGTGCTAAAAGCACTCAAGTAAAACACATTATACTTTACCTTTCGAAAAATATTAATTTGAGATAACATGGGAGACAAATTTGGGATGTAAATCAATTAATGATACTTTAACAATTATTATTGAATAAAATAAATTATGGTTTATGCTTCATCAATACAACTTCATCGGAAACGTGTTAAATTTGTGTAAAAAATAGTGTAATGACAGCAAACTAGCATAAAAAAATTGAATCTAGCGAAATCCCGGCAACGTCGATGAAACCCAGACAACTGCTATCCTGAAGGGAGGAAATCGGCAACACTGCACTAACTTCAATTGCCTATGGAAGGAACTGGATAAATTATTTATTCGACTGAAAAATGGATAACACAAAATTCTCACAGTGGATTTGATAGTTTAATATTTAAATAAAATGCAAGCCTGTACAAATTGATTTATTGTTCCCATAGATCAGCAAAGTTTGTTTCCAGATTTCGCAAGGAGTGAACTTCTAAAATAATTTTGGATAAAACAAAATTTAACGTAAACGCCCTCGTACTAATGTTGTCAAAGTTTTATAAACATATATCCGTTCTGCGCTTTAGAATTTTAAAATTTTCAGTACTCTTGGTGTATTTTAAGTGATAATTTTATAGGGTTTCGCTGATTTTTTAATAAATCAAAGGAAAGCGTCTGATTTATGCAACGTTCACTTCGCTTTTTTGTGTGTTGCCCTCGCGTTTGAAAACAATTTTTTTTATGTTACCAATTTGACTATGATAAAGTTAAAAAACCCATGAGTTTTACTTCAAGGTTACGATGAGTAAAATTTAGTAAATAAACAAATCTGTGAAGATTTTTTTCAATAAACGTGACTATCTCCAGCTTTATATCGGCTATATAAAATCCTGTATCGGTCAGTGTAGTTATCGGCAAAAATTTTCGTATCGGTCGATCCCTAGAAATTACATATGTAATCATTAAACAGGTATTATCATTAAACTTTAATTCTATTTTCTGTAGAACATAAAGCTTACTAAATTGCATGTTTCACGAATTTAATCCCATTTTCTGATAATAAAATCGCGCTTTTTGGTCGGCTTTGGTTATGAGTATCGATTTCATTAACTTTATGGCGACTTTAGACTCCTAAAAAGCTTTAAAAGAAAAACCGAAAAAGCAATATGAATGAAGTCAAAGTGATGTAAAAGCAGAAGATAATTTACTAGGTACCTGGTGTGATATCTCTAAGGCCGGATGTAGGCCTTAGATTGTTGTAAAAGTGTTGAAGATATTTTTTGTCCCGAATCTCATTCAGAAAATCATGGACCAATTTTTAATGATTTTGAGACAACACGTCGTCGTCGTCAGGCGACTAAAATTACAAGTATCTAGGATCTCAAGCACAACGNTAATGATTTTGAGACAACACGTCGTCGTCGTCAGGCGACTAAAATTACAAGTATCTAGGATCTCAAGCACAACGGATATGTGTCAATTTTCATGGTTCTAAAAAAATTATTCTTAATTTTTTTTTGCTTTCATATGTACTTGTATGAAGGAAGTAATATTGTGTTTTTTTATTCCATCTACACATCTTCGTCATAAATCAGAAAATCAACAGAGTTCCAGATTTTACAACGCGTGTTTGTTAATTTCAAGAGAGATATTTACAGAACTTAAAAAGTTTTTTTTTCAGACCTAACCCCACAAAAAAAAATTTATTATTATAAATTTGTTTTCTACAAAACTTTCTACAAAATTTGGCTTAACCCATGTATGGCGTTATTTTACAGTTAAGTTTAAGTCACAATTTTCTCAGAACATGACACAATTTTTTATTTTGAACTTATTCACTATAAGTCCTGACTCCTGATCCAAGACTGATAGTGATGATCAAAAGTTTCCATGCTTCGTGGAAAGGTAAAAAGTGGCGTTAATTTGTTTTGTACTAATTAATTTGTTCATAACCGTTACAAATATTGTCCATCATGATATAATTCATGATGTAATTCATGACACAATAGATTAATATTTTTCCGGTTAGAGTTCTATGTCACTGTCCTATATATCAATCATCAACTTCTCTAACTAGCTCTAGGCGCTGTGAGCAAAAGTAGTAGAGTATCAACTATCAACAGTAGCGCCCTGTGCTTTTTGATTTCATACCTTTTACGTTGCTGTACCGTTTTCTTTACGTATTTGTTAGAAATGAATAAATACTTTTTGCGTTCGTTCTTCGTTCAAACTTATAAAAAATTGTAAATGAAAATTTAGTTGTATTCTACACTTTCGATGTCTGTTTTGCTTCGAGAAGTAGAACCAGGGCTGCATTCCACCGCTCTCTACTTTTCACTTTTCAATCTTATTTTTGAAGATTATCAAGAGTTTTAGGAACGAATCGTTCCACCATAACGTCTTTAAAAATTGCAAATTGAGATTGACGAGTAAAAATTGAAGTGGAAATTGAATAATTACCAAGGTAAAAAATAAATGATTGTTTCTCCACTTTTCAAATCATATTACAAGTTTGCAGAATCTTCAAATTTTCAATTATTTCTGTATATATAGGCACTATTCGTTTTTGAAATAAATATTTTTTTTAATATATGTGTTTTGCTTATATGTATCAGAGATTTTATAGGATAAATTTATACTTTTAAGCTGTGAAACTTTCTCGGCTAACTTTGGAACCCTGCTGGACAAACTGTAAGTACCGCAAATAAAAATTTCTTTACAAATCAAAGAAGTAAGCAACTGTTTTTGTTAAAGATAGATGGAATTTTAACAATTAAATATTTGGCTTATTCTGATTAAAGAGTACAATTACGTAAACAAACTCCTCCAGAACTCCCCACAGTCTCGTTGGGTGTGGAATACACGAGTAATCCTCTTGAGACTCTACGTCTGGTGATGTTTTGGATGTCGAGTGCGACATCTTCACACTCTTTTTTGAATGGTTGGAGGTAGTTTTCCGGGGGGGAGACAATCCAATGGACCCATCGGCTTCGTCTATTCCCTCCAGCTCCGAGTCCACTATAAGTGACAAACTCTCTTGTATTTTTGACAATAATGAAAAAATGTCACTTACTTTCGTCGAATGTGGGTAGAACTTCTAGATCGCTCTCCGTC
The DNA here is from genome assembly GCA_002738285.1 of Holacanthella duospinosa. Lineage (NCBI taxonomy): Eukaryota > Metazoa > Arthropoda > Collembola > Poduromorpha > Neanuridae > Holacanthella > Holacanthella duospinosa. The sequence goes on along the minus strand of NIPM01000403.1, from coordinate 107,527 downwards.
GTTGGAGATGTTGCTCTCTTCCTCTTCACCGCTGCTTCTTTCGTATTCACTGTCTTCACTAGTTTCCGACGTGGGGGAATTCCGATCCACGGTGGAAAGTAGCAGTCTCGAAGACTGGTTCTTCTTCCTCGATGTCACTTAGATCGGAGAAGGTTTCCAGGTTATCTTCGGCGATGGGTCCTTCGTAGTCAAAGGTATCCCTAGCAATCCAATTTCGTGTATTCCGCAATGTTGCTCGATGCACTTACTACGACGTCACGCGATACGCAAATGGTGTAATTGATGTCTGAGATAATTCCGCACCGATTTCCCGTCTCGTAGATATGAAAACATATGCACTCCCAACAGGAACACTTCAAAACACAAATGAAAATTTGATATCGGGACATCTCCCAGACCGAATTGTTATTGGATTAGTGCCAAGTACTCATATACATGGTTCCTATGCTACGAATCCTTTATCTTTTGGAGACCATGGTCTCACACACATTAGTGTTAAAGTGAATGGGGAGGGAGTCACAGAGCAATCTACCGATCTCGATATTGCTGAAGGTAGATCAGTGTTGACTTACCTGTCATTGTTTGAAAATTTGGGAATTGCAAACTGCGATACTGGAGTCGACATCAAACTCAGTGAATTCAAAAATGGTAAAATTCTCCATGTCTTTAACTTGAGACAGATTAGAGATAGTTTTACCATTCCAAAATTTGGTAACGTTGCTATTAGTCTACGTTTCAAGACAGGACTCACTAGCACAATCAACGTTGTAGTATATCCTGATTACCAATCGGTGTTATATATAAATGCAGATAAACAAATATATTTTAAGGATTTTTCAAAGGAATCATGAATACACAAGAAATTTATAATTGTCTCGCGCCATTAACAAAAAGGAAGAATGGTCAATGTGAAGTTATTCCATGTGATCATTTACTACAACTCAAGATTGAAAGATATCCGCTGGTACTTTGTGTTAATAACCAAAGTAGTCTAGAAGAAGGAGAGCATTGGGTTGGTCTATTTGTAAAGCGACATGGTGCAGAAATAGATTTTTTTTGTAGTTATTGGTTAGGAATAATGGATTATTCTCCATACTTTCAACAATTTGTAAAATTGTTAAATTCTTCAGTTTTGGAAAATAGATTATGTATCCAAGGACCAAATTCAAATAAGTGTGGACATTATGTAATATTCTTTATGTATAAAAGACTCAACTCATGTCCAATGTCTTCTGTATATTGTATATTCACAAAAGATTTTGTTCGAAATGATAAAATTGTTAGTAATTTCGTTAAAAAATTATTTATTAAGAAAAAATTTAAATATGATACAACAAAAAAATTGATTTATCAATGTTGTATTTGTAAAAAATAAATTATTTAATAGAAGTCCAACGTGTATTTCTACCTCGTTTTGATTTTTGAATTTTACCAACTGGAGATGAGTTTTCGCTTTGTGTATGCAAAGCAGAGAGAGTAGCCCTTCCAAAAACGTTTGATTTGGCTGGGAAGTGCATAATTTTATCGAGTACTTCGTCCATGCCTCCAATTGACTGTGGTGGTTTATTTTTAGCAAGTTCTAATACGATTTGTTCATATTCGGTACCTGGAATTACTCTTCCGTCAATAATAATTTCTCCTTCGTTATTTGGAAGAATGTTCAATGATTTAAAGTAATCCAATATTCCAGCGATGCGACTACCTTTAAGCTTGTTTACAATTCTATTGAATTCATTATTATCAAAGTTGTTCACAGAAGTCATTGTTTCCAATAATTCATTTTTAATTTTTGGAAATTCTGGAAGTATGTTCTTTACCAGAACGGGTGTATTTTTTATATTTTTCTGCTTTGCTGCCAGGTTCCTTGCCAGTTCTTGATACAACAAGATTTTCAAATCTTCTGGTATATCCTGATTCAAAATTGCTTCTTTATCTTTCTGAATAAAAGATGAATTTTCGAGTTCTTTTTTTGCCAAAAGTATTAGTTTATTGTATGTATGTTCTGGAACAAGTCTCATTCGATTAACCATGGTTAATTTAATAGTTGGCTTGCAAGAAATGCTAAAACGGTTGGTAGCAATGCAGGTAAAAACCCTCCCTTTTGTAACAATAGTTTCTTTTTTATTCGGATGGAAGGATTTCTGAAAGCAAGTTTTTCAAGAATATTTTTGTAAGGTCTCAATTTTTTGAGAACGCAATGTTTTATGGGAACGTTTTTGTTTGCAACGTTAAGAATGGATTCTTGAATTGATTTTAGCTGATCAACACTCGCACCACGTATATATGCTTTCCGTTTAGCAGGTGAAGATTTACTGATAGTTCGTAAGAACTCCACATTCTTTTTAATACGTTTGGTCATGATGGTCGGAACAGCTAGACTAAATTAGCAGAAGCATTGTCAATGTATTATATAAGAAGGTATTAGTAAAATAAACATTAGTCGAAAACTCACCATGAGCGATGCAATAGTAGAAGCATACTTACACTCAAAATCCGGGATGCTTTTCGGGAGCTTCAAACTTTTTCAAAGTAAATAAATTTGCAGGCTTCAAGAATGTTCAAAAGAATTTTAAAAAATCGAAAGGTTATGCACTCCACCATTCTTCAAATAAAAGAATTCCGCGAAGNTTAAAAAATCGAAAGGTTATGCACTCCACCATTCTTCAAATAAAAGAATTCCGCGAAGGTTTGTATACAGTCCTGCACCATTTGATCAATTTGGAATGGGTAAGGTAGAAGAGTCAACATAAATATAGCTTATTGCTAATAGATTCTTTTCGTAGACCTAATAGACATTCAAAAATATAGAAAATCAAACTATCAGAAAGGATATATATTAGCAGTGTTAGATCCGTTTACAAAAATGGGTTGGCTAGAACCTGTTCGACGAAAAACATGTGTTGAATTTCGTGATGCACTAGATAAAATCATTTCGCGATCTGGAGGTAAATGTTTTAGACTGCAAAGTGATTCTGGGACAGAATTTATGGGAAAGCAAATGAAAAAATATTGTGCAGATAATAATATTCAACAGTTTGTCACAAATAGTCCAATCAAAGTTTCTTATATTGAGAGATTTATAAGAACAATAAGGCAGAGGATCGAACGTTTTATGACAGAAAAAAATACAAAACGATTTATCCATATAATTCCTGACATTGAAAAGGCATATCAGAATTCATTTCACCGAAGTATTCAGAGGACACCAGCATCAGTTACTCCAGAAGTAGTATCAGATATTTGGAAACAATTGTACATTAGCAGAAAATTTAAGAGAAACAGAAAAGTATATCCAATTGAGACAAATGTTTTTGCAAAACTTTTAAAGCAAACATTTGAAAAAGGATATTCTACAAATTTTGACTCTGAAGTTTACCAAATTGCTAAAATATTAAAAACAAATCCAGTTACATAACATATATGTAACTCAAAAGGTATATTACCTAGATGTTACTATCATCAGGAATTAGTTGAGAGCAGCTAGTAGTCCAGAATGTGTCTAATAGATTGGGCTCGTATAAATCTCAGAATTCAAAAACTGTTCTGCTGTCATAACTGCGTATGTATAGTGGATAATCCAGCAGTAAATTTAAAAGAATGGAAAAACCATACAAGAATAGAATTGGGAAATTCAAAGCGGAGAATTAGTATCAGACAAAATCAACTAAAAAACTTAATTGAACAACTTCAAAAAATTGAGAATTCATTAGAATCAAAAGTAGAATAAAAACAAATTTTTTTATTACAAATAAAATTTGTATATGTACAATTTATTTTATAAACAAAAAGCAAGTTGACAGAGATTATTCTAATCGATTTCGCTGAGGTGGTGGCATATAGTGTGTATCAATCTGGTCAGTTACAAATTCTACTACTTCCTGCATTCCACTTGCAGCTAGATGATTTTGAAACCAAAATCGACACAATTGCTTCATTAATGTTGGAACATCTTGTTCCATGACAAAATTTATATATAGCTCTTGTCCATTGGTGGATACTCTCGGTTTCCTATAAGATATTTCAGTTATTAAAACTTTTTCTCTCAAATCCATCTGTTTGTTGTACTTACCTCTTCATGTTGATCATTGCTGGTTGCGAACCATTCCTTGAAAACCAACATTTCAGTCGAAATTCATCCATATTCTGTCTCACATTGCGAATTGTAGTTGTACTTGCTCCAATTACCTGCTGCTGTGTTACTCTAGCAGTAGTTGTTTGCAAGGCCAAAACTCTAGCATTTTCAGCAGCAATATCATAGTCAAAGTTAAGACTTTTTGGCGTCCACATATCCTTTTTCTCACGAAAGTCGGCTCCTCTTAGTCTTGTTACCATTCGAATGTAACGTTCAAGTGAAATTAATATAGTGGGCACGGCTATTGTATTCAAATAGTATTGATGGATTGAATGTGCTTCAACATAAAACTTAGGATCTGGAAACAAGTTGAAGATTAGACATGATTAAATGCATATATTGATTACGCATACCAATCTGTGAAGAATCCTCCGGATTGAAATCGTCCAACAATTCCGACGCATATAGTTTTATTATAACCCACAGTGATTTGGCTTCGGGTACACATGGATCGTGTGTACACGGTTTTGTATAAGGAGTCCAATTATGTGGTTTCCAGTTTTTTCCACTGAACAAAGTTCTCATATCTCCATCAAGTGGTCCTTCAATCTGTCTAGGTCCTGTTGTGAGTTGAAATCCGCAACAATTGGGAGGAAGTACGTTTTGATTATAGGATGGTTGGGTTTCTGTGTCTGGACCAACATTCTCCCTTGAGAGAGGTCGAAGCAAATAGCATTGATTGGCAGTGATAATGCCTTCTGCCACAACGCGACAGATGAAATATTCGTATTCTGTAGCCAAGTCGCAAGGAGTGTGATTGCATAATGTTGTGAATGGAAGCTTCGTCATTGGATCATAATCACAAAACGGTACTGGTCCTTCTTCCAGAGAGTTTGAGGGGTTCTTAACAAGTCTATATTCTGGACATTTTGACTTGCGAGTATTAGCAAATTTCATAGCCGAAAAGAGACTAGCCAGCTTCTCTATGAGTCGTTGAGATATTATATTCTCTTCTTCCAACATCATTCCTTCTCGAACTTGATCTTCTGTTTCGACGTTATTAGTTGAATCGAATGAACCAATTATCAGAACGTTCGACATCATGTTAGGATTACAGTAGAGGAAACTTGTTAAAAGCAAATAAAAGACTGAATAAATCTAAACCAAATAAGTGTTGGTTTTATACCCAAGAAACTAACCTTGCTCTTAATTTGGATAATGGGTAACCTCAGTCAAAAATAGTTTCTGACCTCAATCCAAGAATAACTTGTTTTTCTATGAAGAAAAACATGTTTTTTCAACAAAAAGACGTTTGTAGAAGGTCAAACTTTCAAAAATTTTCCTATAAATACAAGAATTTCGAACACCAATTTTACCATTCTGAAAAATATGTCTGGGAACATTGCATACGACGAAACTGGTACTGGGAGAGAAGAAATTACTAGAAGACACGAAATCATCCCTAAAGAAAAAAATTTCATTTCTTTTTTTGTTCTCTTATCCCTAATCTTATACATAATTTTTGGATTTTGGACTTGTCAAATTTTGCAAGATGCTTAACAGGCAATAATTAGGTTGGGAGTACTTGTGCAAAAAATAACAGAAAATTACGGGTGGTCCCAAACAACTCAACCCATGGATGAGTATAATTCGAGCCCTGACTCCATAAATGATCCATACAAGATCCCCAACTCACCGGAAATTGATGATGAAGACTGGGATCTTTTTTTCCCTGAAGGAATAATCACTAAATTTGTTCTGCCGTCACCGCCACAGCCACCTCCAACGCCACTACCAACACAAGAGGTCCCAGTGGTACAAGTAAAAAAACGTAAAAAACAAAAAAAATGAAAAAACAGCATTTTATGCCGCGGCAAAGAGAATGGTGCAGGAGCATAAAAAAATGGAACGAAAAAATTCAAAGAGGAAAAATAAGGAGAAAATGATTTTGAACAAAAAGATTAAAATTGATGCAGAGTTACAAAACTACATCTTTGTAAAGAAGCAAATGTGGAATTGATAATAGCTGAAGACGCCATTAAAAAACATGCTTGGCAAACAAAAGTTAATGTTTTGGATAATAAATTGGGACAACTTTTAGGGAATTCAAAGGGTAAGTTACGCGGCGAGTCCTCCCGCATACGACCCTTGGGGTCGTACGTATGCCCTTAAGGCATAGACTTATCGCGCATAACGCGATAGATATCGCACTCGGTGCGATAGAAAATATCGCTACGCGATATAAATATCGCGCTTGGCGCGATACAACACCGTCATGGATTAATTAATTATATATTTTTGGTAATAGATTCACCTCCACAAGTTATTCCAGCTTTGAATACATCGTGGAAACCAGATAAGGATGGTCTTGTACTTTGCTTGGAACAGGATTCTATGAATATACTTATTCCACATTTGAATACTCTTCATATATTTAAAAAATCTTTTCTTGGAGAAATTTTGGTTAATAAAGAAATAAAATAAAGGATATAATATGACGTGTAACTATAACTTTGAAGTTAGTTTATTTGTTCCAATGGATTGTGAAACAATTTATTTTGATTATCGGCTAATTACGCCGTTTACAATGACAACTTCTGGAAGTTCTCAAAGTGGTAAAAGTACTTTGACGAGTAAAATTTTGGAAAGACGTTAAGAAATGTTTGATGTTCCAATTGACAAAATTACATATTGCTACTCTGAGTATCAAGAAATATTTTTCAATGAATTGGAAGCAAAAGTGCCTTCAATAGTTTTTCATAAGGGTCTTCCGGAAAATTTTACGGATCCATTGGATACTCCACAACTATTTGTTCTAGACGATTTACTAGCAGAAATTTGCAAATCAAAAACTATTGGAAATCTTTTTACTAGAACTTCTCATCACAGAAATATTAGTGTAATCTTTCTCACTCAATCATTCTTTGAAAAGGAATTACGAATTCTAACTACAAATTGCAAATATTTGATCCTTATGAAAAATGTCAGAGATTCTACTCAGGCTTATTGCCTTGGAAGAAAGTTAAATGGTGGAAAGAAGAACATGGCATTTGAAGCTGCTTACCAAGATGTTTTGAAAAAACCATATACACATTTATTTATTGATTTGAATTTGCAACAAGACGATAAATTTAGAATACGTACTAGTATATTCCCTGAAGATTGTATAGTTTACTCAAACTAATTATAAAAACCTTTAATATCTGTATGGTTAAATGCTAATGTGTTAATGTTATCTGGTAGAATAAAACGTTTTATATCAAATCCGTTTATGGCTTTTTTCGTTGATTCTATCGTATATAATTTATGTTTGAAACTTCGGATAGATTTACTTGTGACATTTGTCTGGATCGGATTTTCAATTGCGTTCACATAATCATCAAACGTACAGTCACGATCCAAAGATCGTTTTGGTATTCCTTTCCCTTTCTTTTTGAATTCGACAGTGTTCACGTTTAGTCCTGTCACAGAATCAATTTCGTCTTTCACATATCTCAGAGCATATAGTTTTGGTTTATTTACGCAAGCGTGAGTCAAAACACACATTGCGTACTCATCCTTCATGGTTCCTAGCTTTTTCTTGTTCTTGACGCTATAATATTGTCCAAAATATGGATGATTGACATCATAGCAGCTCATGTCAAAAATTTCTCCTTCATTATCTTTACAATCTTGATAAAAGTTTTCTGTTTTGATTAACATAAGCAACGAGTCAGTATCAGTATACACTAGATCTAGATTTGGATATTTTATGAGGAAATACTCGTAAAACCATTGGAACATTATGAGCTTGCTAATTTTAAGGCAAACAGCTCCAACTGCAATAGGACGATCCAACGTAACTGATAGTTTCTTTAACTGAATGATAACCAAGTCTTTGTGAACAATATTCACACTCTGTACTGTGGGTTTTGAATTATATTTCAAAGCCGTCTCACGTCCCATTATGAGTTTCACGTTTACACGATTGCGCTTTGCTTCAATTATTTTACCAAATGTAGCGCAGTTGCAGAGTTTCCAGATTAAATCTTCCATTTTTGAAGTGGCTGCTTTTCTTATCATAGCATTAAATTCCATAATTTTTTTTAGCCAGTCAGATTGAATAAATTTTACTGCAGCTTGAATCTTGGTAACCTTACATCCCAGCTTTATCCAATATTTTAAAAGTCTGTAGTGACAAACATAATTTTTGCGGACATGAAAATCTGCGATGAGGCGTTCAGTTTTGAAAGTATTCATATCTACTTCAATTTCTTCGCCAAAATCCATCATATGTAAAGAAATTTCTTCAGTATTTATCAGTCTTCTGTATGGCATTGGCGGATATCTGTAAGCAATCAATCAATTATATTTGAACCAAATAATTCAATATGACTCACTTATTAAGTTTGGCGTGAAGCTCTGGAGGTATCTCAGCGTCAATTTTGACAAAATAACCCACTCGTCCATTATCCTTAATATTTTCAAAAAATAGCTCGGGATTTTCACAGATTTTTTCGAGTTCCTCCGGTCGGACCATTAAATAATCTCGTTCAGGAAGTTTAGCAATCATCGCTGTACCTAAAGACAATCAAATTTTAATAGGTATTCATCAGAGTATTAACAGGAATATTTTAATATATAAGTTTGTTATGTCCATCATTGCTAAATATGTTTTTTCTGCATTTGGATCATAATCTGGTACAAAAGGATTATTTGCTCTAGCAGTCCGAATATTCCCAACGGAAACCAATCCTCCTCGTAGACCTTCTTCAATTAGTAGGTAAGCGTTTGGGCAACGAATGTTTTCAAGTTCAACTTGAGTGAACTTTAGACATGCGTCATAAATAAACATTGGTAAACTAAAATAATGGCAAACGTCAAGTCCAAAAGCCTTGTACATGACATTGCGTAATTTTAAGAAACTATCAGCAAGAAGAGTAGTGTCAGATAAGCAGTATGTGTTAGTGTAGTCGCCCTTGTTTAATATTTGGAACTCGTTCCAGACAGTTTTTGCCAAATCATAATCTTCATGGGTAATGTTTTCATCTGTAAAGTCATTCTTAAATTCTTCAATAGGTGGAAGTTCTGTGAGTTTATATTTGTCTACGTTATCCATAAAGGAATAACAGTATACTCCTTTGCGATAAAGTAAATGTATTTTAGTTTCATATCCTTGGAATACTTGACGTGTGATTCTAAAATCTTGTTCAGTTAAGGTTTTTGCTAGCTCACTCAAGCCACAGTTAAAAAATGCATAGCTATCAATAAACTTGAGTGTAATTCCTTTTCGTTTCATGAAAATAGCATTAAATTTTTCAGTGGAATTTGGAATAACTGTCACGGAGTCTATGAAGTCTTTCTGGAGTGCTTCCATAATAAGTTTGCTGTCATAATTTTTGAAACCGTGAAAGACACAAACAAATTCACTAGGTTTCTGTACAGCTTTCATATTACACTGTTGATGCGCTAATCCGATGAAATTTGGACTACCTATTTTACAAAAAGGATTTTCAAAAATTATTTTGTAATATTATGTAAAAACATTTACCATCTGTGATGGTATGATCATGATGTCTATGCAAATTTGTGTCCCCAAGCTCAAACTTTCTCGAGCAGATACAACAAGACAACGAGGTTGTTAGGTCTCCACGTATTTGTTCATCAGCTTGAGTGAGTACCATTGTAGTACTTGCTATAGCATCAGTGTGTTTTATTTTTTTGGAAAGTAGTTCAGCATGTTCGAACAATTCCATTANACTTGCTATAGCATCAGTGTGTTTTATTTTTTTGGAAAGTAGTTCAGCATTTTCGAACAATTCCATTAAAATTTTGTGAGCAACATTTTTGTTTTGCCCTTGAGCATAATATGTCTGCTTTGCATAGACGTTATACTTAGGGTCTACGCAGACGCAACTGTACAATCCAGGCCTATGAACATTTAATTTTTTTGTTTTTGCTTCCTGTTGTAAGTGACATTCTGGTTAATTCAATTGAACTAGGTTGCTTTCCATGTCAGAAAAGAACACGTATGGATATCTGATGTATCTGTAATTTGAAGAAAAAAGTTTTATAATTTAATATCTGTGAAATATTACTTGTATCTTACCTCTCAAATTCCTCAAGCTTTAAAAACATTTGTTTGGGGAAATTATTTTTTTGACATCCAATAGCAGCACATGCCTGCCTGTGCGATTCATAATTAAATTTTTTAAATGATTGTAGGCAGAAGCGACAGATATCTGTGACATTGTAACCTTGGTTTCTGTACAAGAGTTCATGCAAGTTGTGAATATACATAAAATGATTATGCTGTTCGCCCAAATACATTAGCAAATCAATTCTAATTTTTCGATCTTCTTTGCATGTATACAGCGTATAACACTTTTTGGGAAACTCATGAAGCAATTCAATTTTTCTACAATGCCTCCTTGAAATATTTTGTTCTATTTCATCCGTCACGGTAGCGTTAGTATCATCAATTTGCGTATTTATGACGGAATCAATGACATCATCAACAGAGGTCCTAACATACTTTGGATTTGGAATATTCAACGAATAGTTTGAATCAAACGCTATAATACAAAGACCAATAGTAGGATTTTTTTACTCAAACCGTTTTAGCTGAGATAAGCTGAAGGGAAACTTAATTCCAGTCCAATCTATTGTTGAGGTTACGAACAACTTGTCGTAGTAGGATACGTCTTTTAGAAGTCGACTTTTGCCTTTTGGAGATCTAGGAAATGGTTGTCTGAATTTCGGATGTAGATGAACAGCTCGTTTAAAGCATAGACCGTTAGTTCCAGGTACATCATACAGATTACACATTTTTTGTTTCATAATTTCTGGATATTGTTCAACTCTGTTACCTCCAATGAAATTTTTGTATTCGGCAATGGTAACCTTTAAATCCAAGACTGTTACAAAGACAAAGGAAGAAACCATATTGGTATAGGTTTCTATTCGATTTTTAAATTCAAGAAGAGCTTTAGTGTAAACAAACGAAAAGTCAATATTGTTATTAATCCCAAATAAGAATAAATTGAATGTTGGAAAGCTCAATGTTTTTTGACTATCTGCATTAGTCTTTTCAAAATGTAAATTTGCTATAAACTGAATCTTAAAATTCTTCTTAGCTTCCAGCTCTCTTCTCAATAATTGTAGAACGTTTCATACGACGAAAAGCTTGTTTGACAGTGATAGGGATATGATTGGATAAATCTACCTTGTACTCTTCGTAAGTATTCTCAACTGCAGATCTCACGAACTCAATGTTCAAATCATTTTGTAAAACTCCCTCTCCGATTTGATTCAAGTGTTGAAACTTTTGATAGTAATCTATGTGAGAATTTGATAGATGAAGCTGTAATGCAGCAACGGAAGAAAAATTTATATTGCAAAAAGGACAAAATCTAGCACGGAAGTGCTGTGCAGTTATCTCATTTTCAGAGTCACTACCGACATATCTGGTTTCATCTTAATCATAAAAATCTGACTCATCGCTGGATGAATAATCTACCAGTCTCGTATTCATTCTACTACTCGATGGTATATATGAAAGAATCTGTAATAGTATAGATATAATTTTTTTTAAGAACGGTTGACCATAGAGAAAATTTTTATGGAGAAAAGTTGTTTATCTGACAAATAGAAGTAACTTTTGTAGTGACACATTTCATGCTTAATATGGAATGAAAAAAATTTGAAAATAAAAAATTTTCAAAGTACGAAAATAAAATTTCGAAAATTAAATTTTTTGAACGGGTTACCGCAGAGAAAAATTTCATAGGGAAAAGTTATTTATTTGATGAATAGAAATAACTTTTGTAGACATACTTTTCTTGCTTAATATGGAATGAAAAAATTTGAAAGTCAAAAAAAAATCAAAGTACGAAAATCAAATTTAAAAAAAAAGAAATTCTTTAAGAACAGTTCACCACAAAGATAAATTTTATGGGGAGAAGTTGTTTATTTGACGAATACGAATAACATTTGTAGAGATACTTTTCTTGCTTTGTTTTTTGTTTAAATTTTATAAGTAGGAAAAATCAAAAAAAAGATAGCATAGGAATTCTCATCCCTCAATGCCCACAGTTAAGGGTGATAGGTATGATGTTTGATTTAATAAGATCACATAGCTACAATTGTAAATTTTAAATTTTCAAATTTCCCACTGTTTACTATTTTAGTTGTCAAGAATCCCGTGGGTGGTGAGTTAAAATTCTAAATTTCAAACTTTCGAATTTCCCACTGTTTACTTTTATAGTTGTCAATAATCCCGCAGGTAGCGAGTTGANAAGCTGGGCCACTTGATAATTTAGACTAAGCGAAATACAAATATTCCGAAGTTTCCACAAGAACAATATGTTAGCTAAAATTTGTTTTAACTTGTTCGTTAAATAAAGTTTGTTTCAAATTAGTTATTTGCATGATTCCACGCCGATTTCCGCCGCCGCCGCTGATTGTTTGCGTGACACACCGCCGTCGCAAAATTAAACCGACGCGCCGGCGTCCGCCGCCGCCGCCGAGAAAATTTGTTGCTGGCGCCGCCGCCGCTATCAATCATGTCGGCGCAGAGCTCTAGCTACAATTCTAAATTTTAAACTTTCAAATTTCCCACTGTTTACTATTTTAGTTGTCAAGAATTCCGTGAGTGGTGAGTTAAAATTCAAAATTTCAAACTTTCGAATTTCCCACTGTAGACTATTATAGTTGTCAATAATCCCGCAGGTTCGAGTTGAAATCCTAAATTTCAAACTTTTCATTTTTTTTTCTCTGTTTACTTTTCTAGTTGTCAATAATCTTGCAGATGGTGAGAAAGTTCTACCTACTCGAATACGGCAATTAAAAACTCAAAACTAAATAGTGCGTAAGCTTTTCTCTTTGCTTATTGTAGAGATGTCTGCTTATCAATGAAATGATCCGTATATGAAATGAGCTGTCTAAATTAAAAGTTTTAAAACATAAACTAAGTTAATTATCATTATAAAAACTAAATAAGTGACTTTACTTGACATCATACGACTGACACGGATGAGATTCAAACTATGGATTGCTGTTTACATGATTAATTCTAAATAATCCCACAGATGGCGAGAGTGATGTAGAAACTTAAAGACGGCAGCTTGTCAACTTTCTTCAAGCTTCAAAATTTTCTTTACCCAATCTCGAGAGTTAAAATAATTTTATGATGCGAAAGTCAGGAAAAGTGAAAAAGGGCTCACTTTACAAGTTAAAGGAAAGTGAACCCTTTTTCGAAAATAAAGAAGATAAATGTTTAGTTTAAATTTAAAAAAATTTACTTTGTCGCTAATGATATACGGAATAAGACAGCGTAAAAATATTTATTTTTTGAAATTGGAAATTATTTTTATTATTATTTATTTATTATTTATTTTGTTGTGCCGCCTCCGGCAAGCCGGAGGAGGCACAAGGGCCCTGGAATGGGGCCCTGAAATGGGGCCCTGGAATGGGGCCCTGAAATGGGCCCGCCGACGACGGCGTCGCCGACAAAATTTTTGATTTTTATGGTCTCAAGATGTATGTTTTATGAACGGTTTAAGCCAAATTTTGCTATTTTTTTAACTTACAATTTGTGATAAAATTGATGAATTCAGCAAGGATTCATCGGCTTCAGCCGAGATTTTTCTTTCAAAATACTTTCAGAGTACTTACTTCCGAGAAATAAAGTTGATTCAATAGTGTAATTACTAATGCTTTAAGAAGTTAAGAAAATTTGTTCTGTTTTTCACAAGCTTCGATGAATTACAGAATTTCTTCATTGAAATCTGCAGATATTTATACCAAATAACGACCATTATTTTACAATATAAACAACATAAACAACATTAACATAAACAGCATAAGAAAATTAGGTCATCAAAATATGAACAGAAATGGAAAGTTAAAGTTATTTTTGTTCAAATGTAAACTTGAATGTGTTTTGAAATAGAAAGTATGTACTATTGTAAAATCAGGAAAGGATAAACTTGAAGTTGTTTTGTTAAAATGGAAAGTATTTATTATTGTAAAATCAGAAAACGTTACACGCTTAATTTAGAAAAATAAAGTCAACCCTTTTGTCGTAAATAGTCCAACTCAAAATAAAATATCCTTGAAGTTTAGTATAAATTTCCAGTAGATTTTTTTGAAAATCATTCATTCGACAAATATTTTCTATCGAACCTCATCTCAGAAGAAATCATCAACAACCTTATCATGGACATAGCAACAGCACCAGCACCAACCGTAGTGTTTCTGAACAACGTTTCACATTACTTTGTGAAGTGTCAAGATTTCCACGGAATATTTCAGAAGCAACAACAGCTTCTTACAACAGTAGCTGATAAGGTTTGTTCTATAATTATTTTTTATTATAAATAATATTATTCTAACTATAAAATTTATATTTATTTATTTTTATTTTTTTAAGGTTTTCCAAATTTCTCACTTAGAAGCTGAGCTTCTAAATGTCAAACTTTCTTTGGAGGAAGAGAACGATCGGAATAAAGGATTCGAAGAGGTTTGCAGAGAAGGCAAACAATGTTTTGTGGACCTTTCCCTCCAATGTGAAGAAAAATTTAAAGCTGCAAGATTATCTCGTGCAGAGCACGAAATTACAAAAGAACAACTTGCTATGGCCAAGCAAAAACTGGAGGATAACAGCAATGAATTCGAAAAAACAAAAACTGAAAAGGATACAGTAATTAACTAAAGGTAACTAAGTAATAAAAATAAAGGTAAATATTGTTTATTCATATTTATTTATTTATAATTAATTACAATTATATTAATTTTGTTTTGTTTTGTTTTTTCAGAACAAACAACTAGATGGTTGCATTCTGTTCTGTCTTGTGTACAGAATAATTTGACCAAGAAAGCAGGAGAAGTGAAGACGCTCACTTCAGAAATAGATGCCATACGAAGACAGAAAACTTCATTGGAGCAAGTGATCCCAAACTTGGAAATTGGAATGCAACAGTTGCAGGTTCAACTTGAACAAGTTAAAGGTTAGTTATTTATTTATTTTATTTATTTATTTATTTTTATTGTTATTTTTTTATTTTTTATATATTTCTTTATTTTTTTATTATTACTATTTTTTTTCAGAGATAAATGACAACCTACGAGGAACAGCCCGGCTAATGCAACACCGCGTCTGCGTACGAGGATTACAAATCCACCGTCTGAAGAGGTTGATACCTCGAAGATCTACAAGAATTTCAAAAAATTAAAAAAAAATATAAAAATTCTAATTAAAAAAATAAAAAAAAAATTTCTATGTAAGATAAATCTGATTTTTTTTTTATACTTTACTTATATCTGAGGAACTGTCCCAGAGGATCACATACTGCTGGTGTGATTCTTTGGGAAACGAAGAGAGAGAGAGAGACTCGAGGTTTTTCCCATCGAAACAGTAAGTGTATGTGCAGTATCAAAGGTTCCCCCATCCCTTCGAAGACCGTTAACTCGGCAGGGCTTCATCCCTGCTTAGGGTAAGAAGTCCCGCGTGATAAAACTCCATCTCACTAGTTCTTCGAGTTCCCCTTGACATCACACATTATGTTCAGTTATCTCGGTCTCCGATACCTCCGGTGTGGCTCGGCTGGACGAGGCAACTGGAAATAGGAAACAGAGGCCCGGACGCTCCGGTCACTCTCGGGACATCGGGACCCAATACTTCATTGATCTCCCACGGAATTCTCCCAGAACGGGAGAGTGCAACCCGACCTCAAGGTAACGAGAAGATGTGAATTTTGGTCCACCGGTAAGTTCCCTTGTACTAAATTAGTTGAACGGAATAACTCCCAGAGCGTCCGGGGAGAACCTAGTTTACCCGCGAATCGAGTATTTAGGAGATCCCAGAGAGTCCGGAAAGAACCTAGTTTATCCGTGGATCAAGTAATCCAAAGACCCCAGAGAATCCGGGGAGAACCCAGTTCACCCGCGGATCGAGAAGTCCCGGGGAACTCAAAGAGAGTAGATTCCGGATCCCCCGTAGATCAGGATAATAGGAGTTCCCAGATAACAGCTATTGTTCAACTTCCCAGGAAACAGGGAAAGGAGTTCTCTTAGTCCGAAGAACAGATTTCGATATTCCCCTCAGGATTATCGCATCCTCAACCGGAGAGTTCGGACTACAGTACCAAACCCCGGAATAAAGCAGTTCCAGTCCCAAGTTTGTGACGAGTCCGATAACTAGATCCAGACTCGGAACGCGTCCGGTACCCAGAGTCTTTCTCAGTACAATAGAGTAATCAGTCCGCTCTGGTAGAAGTCCCTAAAATAGTGCGGTTGAAGTTTGTACTTCTATATCTAAGTTAGAGCAAGCCCATTCTCCAGTGCCTAAGTCCGGAGTAAATCCGTACTGCAGTACTTGAGTTCGGAACGGGTACAGATCATCTCAGATCTGTACGACCCACAGAGCACCTCGGAACGGTGAGATTCGCGGATCATTCCGGATCTTTGTAACCCGCAGATCATCCCGGATCTGTGATCCGCAGATAGTGATTGCATATCCCGAAAAGCTAAACGGGAAATTTCGAGAAATTCGGGAAATGGTTTCCCGAGGTTACCACGAGAATTCCCGTTCGGGAAATAAATAAATAATTTTTTTTAATTAAACTGGGCTAAAGAGTAGTGGTCATTCACGTATTTTGTAAAAATAGAACCAAACGTGCGGCATCATCTAGTCAATGCCAATAGAGAAAATTAGTTAGGTTTGCAGTGCGAATGGGGTCACCGGAGCGAGTCAGCAAAGGTCAGTTTTTATTTTTAATTAAATTTGAAACAATAAACACAAATAGCCCATAAATAAGGTGTTCGAGGAGTTGTAGGAGGTGTGGCAGAGTGGTTTCGATTGAATTTTGTTCCTGTGAGAAAGTGAGTAGCAGGAGTTCGAGTCCTGATAAAATCTTACTACTTTTCTCCCCTTGTTTGAAATTTCACTTTGTTTGATTAGCTTTTCGACTGCCATTGAATTTTGTTCATTTCGTAACTCAGCAAAGGCTAGGGGCCAATGGTCTAAACATGGGCTAAACGACTGGAAATATGTCCGTCCTCATTTTGACACCATAGCAGACTAAACGAATGGATAAACGTCCGTCCATGCTTTGAAACGATGCCATGTTATATTATTCGTAAATTATGTGGTACGTTCAATAAAAATGTCGGGAAGAGCTGTGGAAATATCCGGGAGGGCTGTGGGAATATCTGGGAGGGTTTTGGGAATATCCGGGATGGTTGTGGAAATTTCAGGGAGGGTTGTGGGAATGCATGGGAGGGCTGTGGGAATGACAGGGAGATGCGGGAAAGCATGGGATNAGGGAGGGTTGTGGGAATGCATGGGAGGGCTGTGGGAATGACAGGGAGATGCGGGAAAGCATGGGATAGATGCGAGAATGTCCGGGTGAGCTGTGGGAATGCACGGGAGGGCTGTGGGAATTTAAAAAAAGGCTGTGGGAATTTTAGAAAAAAGTGTGGGAATGCACGGGAGGGCTGTGGGAATATTCGGGAGGACTGTGGGAATATCCGAGAGGACTGTGGACATATCCGAGAAGGCTGTGGGAATATCCGGGAGGGCTGTGGGAATTTTAGAAATGGTTGTGGGAATGCATGGGAAAGCTGTAGGAATGAGGGATGCGGGAATGGGTTTGATAGATGCGTGAATGTCCGGGGG
>NIPM01000403.1:0-89678 GCA_002738285.1 Holacanthella duospinosa | reverse complement strand
GGCTGTGGGATTGCATGGGAGAGCTGTGATAATGAAAGGTGGGATGCTAAACGGCAACGCGGTACCATTTCTAAGAGAACGGATATTTTTCCATTCGTTTAGTCCGCTGGTACATCAAAAACTTTTACACACAATGGCATGGAGTTAAAAGTTTTTCATTTTTCACGCCAAATTGATAACCTCTAGAGGTCAATCAAGATACTGAGTGGATAAAGCAGACTCTTTCGAGCGAACTCCTAAATATTGAGATTTTACAAAAAATAAACTTTTGTGTATTTGAGATTTTAGAAAAGGATGGAAGAATTTCCATTCGCTTAGTCTTTTAAGAGTTTTAAACAAGAAAAAAATAGTAGGATGAGGTTAGCAAGACTCGAACCCCTGCTACTCACTTTCTCACAGGAGCATAACACTAAGCCAAAACCACTCTGCCACACCTCCTACAACTTTACACACACTCTATTTCGATCCTGTTGCCTAAATTTATTACCAAAATTTTTGATTATTCCTAAATCAATTTTTATTTCATTAAAAATAGAGATCACAAAACAGGTTTACAAGCAACGAATTATTTCCGAAGAGAGGTAAATCTTACTCTCAAACATCTATAATAACAATAAAAAATTAATTTGAACAACTCATTTGACTTGACACCCTCATCCTTCATTCTTTAGTTAATTCTTACAGTCTGTTGTGATATACTCGACTCATTTTGTACCAATTTCTCTCAATTCTTTTATTGTAAAATTTTTTTGCTTCTACTTTCACAGTTAAAGTAAGAGCATTTTCAAAAGTTAATAATTATAGGATATGAATAATTGTTAATTTTTCCATGGTTACCTTTGTTTTTTTTTCGTTTCGGGAAACCCGGGAATCTCCCGAAATTCGGGAATTTCTTGTTTCCCGTTACTAGGGTAATTTTCCCGTAAATTGCAATCACTATCCGCAGATCATCTCAGATCTGTGAGATCCGCAGATCATCCCAGATCTGTGTGATCCGCAGATCATCCCAGATCTGTGAGATCCGCAGATCATCCCGGATCTGTGTAATCCGCAGATCATCTCAGATCTGAGATCC
This sequence comes from Holacanthella duospinosa, assembly GCA_002738285.1. NCBI lineage: Eukaryota > Metazoa > Arthropoda > Collembola > Poduromorpha > Neanuridae > Holacanthella > Holacanthella duospinosa. Next base: position 88,603 of record NIPM01000403.1, on the reverse strand, counting down.
GCAGATCATCCCGGATCTGTACTACCCGCAGAACACCTCAGATCATCCCGGTTCTATCTGATCCGCAGATCATCCCAGGTCTGTGAGATCCGCAGATCATCCAGGATCTATACTACCCGCAGATCATCTGAGATCCGCAGAACATCCAAAGATCCAGAACTCGGAAACATCTGGGAAAGTTTGATAAATCTCGGAAGATGAGATAAATGAGGTAACCCGAGACCAGTCCCAACCTTTAGAATCTTTCCGACAAGGAATAGACCCGAAAGGGTATAATAATAATTAATTAAAGAAAAGACCCCTCGGAATAATAATTTCAAAGAATAATTTATTAAGGGGAAAATAGTCACCGTGCCATAATGTCAATAATACACATTTTGTTAGGATTGTTGTACCGAATCAATGAATAGTTGAATTCAAAGTTGAATTGTTTCATTAATTAATTTTTCAAAAATATCGTTATTTGAATTTAGAAATTCAGTATGAAAGAATGAAGTATCCAATTTTTGGATACGTCATTTATTAAGTAGTAGTAAAAGTCGACACAAAATGTAATTTTAGCACTCGTTAATATTCGACTTTAGTAAAAAGATATTAGTGGTCGTGTCTGTCGTATAAAATTTGTGGATTGGTTGAATTTTTTTAATATTTGTGTATCCACACAATAGAGGAATTTAAATATTAGGTTTAGGTCTGGATCGACCTAATTTTTCTCGACTTTCACACTCTCGGTTTGAGTCTGAGTTTCTTGTAACTTAAGAAACTAAAATATTAAGTCCAGACCAACATTTGGCTTGATTGGTTGGATGCTTAGATTAACCACCAGTAAAATTTAAGAAAACTAGTTACGATTTGAATACTTTAGATGACCACTGTTTCCTAAACTTCCGGTTTCATAAAAATGATATGCTAAAATTATGAGAATGTTTAAATATAAATTAGCATCCACAGAAAATGAATTAACTGACTGTTCCAACCGAAACAGCCAGATCGTAATTTCGATTTTTTTCAAAATTCAACAGTTTTTAAACCCAAAGCTTAATTAATTATTAAAAACATTACGTAATTTACAATTAAAACTAAAACATGAAACTAAAACTTAAATATTGCTTATAAACAGAAGAAAAGAAAAAAAACTTTTGGTTTGGACTTAATCTCAGACCTAAAGTGAGAGGGAATTAGGTCTGGAATTAAGTTTTTGAAAGACGGACTAAGTCTTGAGGAAGTAGAAAGTCCTTCTACGTCACATATTTTTGGCGCGAATCTCATAATTAGGTCTGGTACAGACCTAAACTTAATATTTAAATTCCTCTAATGTCTTTCTGCAAACATCACTCAAGGCGGTTTCTACCGTTCAGGGTAAACCAGCGCTGGTTTCTACAAACGTCATTCCGCGCTATTAACGCAATTTTCTATACAATTTGTATCCGTTCTACGAAGATACGACTCATAAAAATACGATGCGGAAAATACGGCACCGAAATTACGGCGCTAAAATTACAGCAACAAAATTACTTCGCTTGGAAAATACGGCGTCTAAAAAATACGGGTCCAAAATTGTAAAATAGAATTTTGAACAAAACGGTAACATCGACCACAGGTCATGTGACTAAAGAAAAGTCAGAGTAGTAAATCCTTTCTCAGCCGTATTGTTCCCTGGGGTTTTTATTTTGGAGCTCTGCCGCACCACGTCGAAATTGGCTAATGGAATTTTAACACGTAAAAATTGTTTTTTAGATTCACAAGCTTCATTTCATCAAAACTTGAGGAATAAATTTGAAATTTTGGAAGGTTGTGCCTAAACGCAATAGTAAAAGAATTTCTGTTGCTTTTCAAAAATTTATAAAATGAATTTTTTATGGCTGTTTGAAAAATAAATAAATTGAATTGACATAGTTACGTATTTAGTTTACAAATCATAAATTCGGTGCAATATTTTCGGGCGCCGTTTTTCCATGTGCCGTATTTTCCAAGCGCCGTAATTTCTGTGCCGTATTTTCGTGCGCCGTATTTTTGTGCGCAGTATTTTCATAGAATACCTTGTCCCAAAAGTAGTTGAAAGAAATTTTTCTCACTTTACCCTTTGCCTCGTAAATGAGTATGCGAATAAAAGTTGAAAAGAAAAATTCTTTCAAGTACTTTTGGGTTTATGGGTACTTTTCATTCTATACCTACATAAAAGCTATTTATAAAATCCGTAATAAAACAGTTTATGTTTGGGTGAATTTACTGCGAAAGTGAATGCTCATGTCATACTGAACAACTATGTTGTCAGGCTACTTGGAAACAATAAACTTCGAAGAAAGCATTCAATCCAGCTATTTAAAGAAGTAGTCTGTATGTTTGTACTAATCTCACCAAGTTTTCCAGCTTATACCCAATTGTATGGAGTTGTTAGGTTGTTAGGTTGGACCTGGGGACCGCATACCATTTGATGTCGGAAAACTTCAATCCCTCATTTTTTTGATTTTTTCGACTAAGCTTCAAGATTTGGCTCACCTTTACCATTTCTAGATAAAGAAGGCGCGGTTTTTTTTCTTATTTTGCCAAATATTGCTCTAGCAATTCAATTATTTATATTACATGACATGGTAACAACACTTGGGACATTAGAATATTGTGACGGTTTTTGTTCGTCTGTCCTGTCTCCAGACAGGACTATTGCAGACAGACAGCTCCGCCGACCCCTGACACTGACCAACCCACCAGCACCAGACCCACTGACGACCTCACGACCTCTCACACCCAAGAAAAGGGCACTATACAAAATAACGGACTGACGGAATGACAAACAAACTTTTATTTTAACAAAAAAAACGTCTCTCAGGAGAAAGACCAAAAGAGATCCGAGCCGACCAACGGCTCTACCAATAATGATCAATTTTTCCCCTCATGCAATACTCCTATTCCTTTGCAGGAGTATTGCATGAGGCACCGAACCAATCAAAAAAATAACTTTTATCTTAAATTACCATGTCTGCAAGCACACATCTTGCGGACATGAATATTTTAACTCCGTCTCAATATGATGCTGGTTATAAAGTTGCTAGAATAATAAATAACTATTTTGTGTCGAGAGTTACTATTCTATCGGTATCGAAACTACATATTTTGGGAATTTTAATATTCTCAAGAGATTGACAAATTAACCATCATGGATCTAAATCGTAAAAACAGTGTCTCCATTTGCAAGTACTACTCATCTTAAGTTTGTCGCCATCTGGTGCCAAAAGTACTTGTAGAAAATTACTTGGTACAGTAAAGTTCAGCTATAGTGACCCCGGGTATAATAGAACTCCGGCTATAGCAAACCACACTGCCCGGTCCCTGCCAAGCAAATGAAAGATTATGTGTTAAGTAGTAATGAAATCCGGCTATAATGAAATCGGCTATACTGAACTTCCGGGCTTAGTGAACCAATCCTACCTATCCCGACAGTCATTTTGTCCGGTTATAGTGAACACGCATGAAATATGTCTGAATTCCGAATAAATTCTTTCTTATTCTTCTATGCCCATCTATGCACACGACTATGTTGGTACCTCAAATTGAGTTTTAGTTAACACACTGCAGCTTAAAAGTCAAATCCAGCCACGAAACATTTGCGTTGTTGCTTAGAAGAACTCGATCTGGTGGGGAGAAGTTCATGGAACGTGTCACAACCGAAAAGCCCTTTTGTTGGTGGACAGTTGTGATCCACCATTCCCAATTCTTCTTACCTGCCAACACAACTAGCCTATAGACCCAGGGAAACAAGCTTCAAAGCCAAGAGCTAGTTCAATTGGAGGGACCAAAACACTTTAATCAAAATCAGTCAAAATTTTACACAAATTAGTCTTGCGGGAGTTTAGGAGAAAATGATGAAAGCGTCGACTCTACTTGAAATGGAAATTTATCATTAGAACATAACTGCATTCAGTCTTAAGTAAATTTTCATCACCCAGTACTTTGGGTGATGAATACTTCTCTACATCGACGTAGCTGAATTTGTAGTAAAATATTTGAATATAATGAACAATTATTGAAATCGGCTATACTGAACCAATTCTGCCGGTCCCTACGGGGTCACTTTAACCGAACTTTACTGTATAATGATAAAAATTGTGCAGATTAACCTCTTGAATAGCATATATTTTTTGCACATTTTTATAACCGGGCACCGAAGGACCACTGTCCTTTTTTTAAAGGGGTCAACTCATGACCTTGAAAGTGTATATCCCATGGACCTGTTTTTTTCTTCTCTCTCCATATTTTCAGATCTGGTTCCTTTTAAAAATTTTCAAGTACTCAGGTCTCTTCGTAACAAAAAAAAATTGAGAGATTTTGAGTTCGGTGTTTTCAATAATAAATAAGTTATATAGGAGTCGGGGTAAAAAAAAATCATTTATTTCGGCAGGAGATTTATTTTTTCTCTATTTCGGTCATAGTCCACCCACTCAGAGTACCAAAAATGAAAACAAAGTGTATAGATACATCTTTCATTCTGAGAGACTTTCAGTTTTAAGATAAGCAGGATCTTGAGGTCCACATAAGTTCATCCTCCTCATACATTCAGTGAAGAAAATTAACGAAGATCCTTGGCTTATCTTACTTAAAAAATCCATTTTTTTCATCTATCTAAAAAGTAGAAACGGAAATACACGATGGGCTGAAGGAAACGAGAGAAATCGCTGATATGTACTGGTGTTTCCAGTACTCCAGTGACTCTTCATCTAACATGTTCTTCATCCTTTTCAATTTTAACATACTGAGTGAATTTTTTTAATTTTTATTATGGATTTTATACATATTAGCAGCTAATAGATATAAAATCTACATCAGCGTCGGAAAAAAAATTTTTTTTAATTTTAATATAAAATTTTGAAAACCGGTGAGAGTCGGCGTGAAATGGAGCGGATATTGACCTTTTGGCTTTATGTCATCACATCTGTCGTGTTAGTGACCTTGGTAACATTTGTAAAGTCACAGACTTACCAAGGAGGGAACAACGTTATCAGTGGGAACACACATTTTGGTAGTTGCTATGATGAAAGAGGAAATCCTATGGTAAGGCATGTAGTAATTGTGTCAATATTTGCGCATGCTCAGACATCAGCAGATTTATGCGTAACGATAAAAAAAATTTTAGTAAAATTTCTACTTCAATTGTTGAGAAAAGCCTTAGTTTGATCTTTAACTCGTACTAATGAACAAGTATAAAGCTTGCGAATACCTCTTTTAACCCTGTTGTTACTGTCGTGTCAAAGTATCTAAAAATTAAAGTCGTTTATGGACAGTTTAAAATTGGCGCGAAAAGTGATCTGATCGACGTGAGCGATATATAAGTGCTATTAGCGCTATAAGCGCTTTGTTGTTTCCATAAATCATACATACATATCATGACATATCAACTGCCGACGGTGTCAATTTGACACAAGAGTTTAGCTTGAGTTGATATTTTATTACACAGTAATTTATTTTAACATAAAATGTAGGATATTTTAGTTAAAATTTACTAAATAAGGATAAAATTCACAAAAAGTATTCATAAAATAAATCCAAGTACCAAATAACTACAATAATCGAGAAATAATATCATTAGTTATTTACTTATTTTGCAGCTGATCAAAACGTAAATCAGCGAATAAAAAGTTGACATGGCAAGATGCATAAATGTTACGCATGCTTCTGCTTAATTACATAAATTAATTGAGTCTCATAAAATGCAAACACATAGTACTGGTCTCAAAAGTACATAGTCTCAAATTCTTGTTAAATTTTCTTACATACTCACACTTGGCGATTTCTAATCCAAATCTGGCAAAATCTTTGAATATGTTCAAATTAAATTTTCTAGTGTCAAATTACCTCTCTCAACTGATTATCTGGCTAAAAATACTTAAATTACATTTTTTTTCCAAAATTTGCATTTTTGACCACGGATGCAGGACTTGGGTGGTTATTCAATATCTCCGCCTGTCATTTTCACCAAATAGAAATTTATTATGATCTGACTGAAAAAATATGAAAAACGTGAGTAAAATTTAAGGAAAATATTACTTTATTGACGGAAAAATAATTAATTATAAATATGAATTAGATTTAGACGTAAACACCAAATATCAAATTGAATAGAACCCTCGTGTTTAAATATTAATAAATAAGGTGTATAAGGTTGTAGTCACATAATCCTTAAGGCTAATTTATACTCAGTCGACAGTGCTCCGTCACGTAAACTCAACTTGACGGATGAGTCAAAGTTAAACATGTTTAACTTTTGTCGGAAGGGGTTTTTCGCAGATGGAAAGAGGTAACGTCAAGTGACGTAAGAGTATAAATTGGCATCCGTCACGAAAGCTAGCTGACGCAAGGTGACTTTGTCGTGACGGAGGAACTGTCGTCTGAGTATAAATTAGCCTTTAGGTTAAATTCAATTATGGAATCAGTAAGAATTTTTTTTTGGCTCAGGAATATTTGGTTTGTATAAAAATATATATATAATACGCGGTTACTAATTCGGTTCCTTAAATAAAACTATTTTTAATTTTTTGAAAGTTCAATTGGGGCAAGTTTGGGCATGTACAAATTGAAGTATAGATAAATGTTAACCAAATATAGAAAGAATGAAAAAAATATCGATTGAAGGCGGCTGAAGGTGGGAGTTTGAAGTTGCGCCATGCTATTTCATGTAAATAATTTTTTCCGTTGCCCTGCTACACATTCAATTTTGGGCCAAACTTTTTGAAAATTTAAACAAAAAGCAATAGTTGTAACAGGAATAGACTTGAGCAAAAAATTTATTTTTAATATCATATTTTTTTTTTCAATTTTGGCCAATTTTGGATTAGAAATCGCCAAGTGTGATACTGTGTAAAGTTTCATACCCATCTCTTTTAGATTCAAAAGGGTTAATATGCGAAATGTGACTAAATGCTATACTTTAAAAAAAAAAAATTTTTTTTTTTTTATATTTAAATATTTCAAAATTACTAAAAATTATAATGTTTCAAAAAAAAAATATTCTTTTTAGAAATGTGTCCCAGAATTTCAAAATGCGGCCTATGGAATGCGTGTGGATGTAACGAGCACATGTGGTGAACGTGGTCCAGTGGAGTACTGCATCCAAACAGGATCTCTTGGTTTGAAACGTGCCTGTGACATTTGTGACTCTCGAGTTGCACGTCTAGCACATGCTGCGCAGGCGCTAACTGACGTAACAACTAATGATAATGAAACATGGTGGCAATCTGAAACAATGTTTGAAGGAATACAACAAGTAAATCTAACTCTTAGTTTACGAAAAGCATTTGATATTACCTACATTCGACTCAAATTTCATTCACCACGTCCTGAAAGTTTTGCTATTTACAAACGTGTGGTTGATGATGGACTCTGGATACCATATCAATTTTATAGTGCTGCTTGTAGAGATTTTTATAATCTACCGGATCAAAATTATATACATGGAGGTGATGAAACGAGACCACTCTGTACTTCTGAATTTTCTGATATTTCACCTCTAACTGGAGGTACGGTTGCCTTCGCAACACTCGAAGGGAGACCATCAGCCCTACGAGATTTTGAAAATTCAAAGGAGCTCTCTGATTGGGTAACTGCTACGGACATCCGTGTCACACTCGACAGACTCAATACCTTTGGTGACGAAGTCTTTGGAGATGAAAAAGTCCATCGATCATACTTTTACGGAATTTCGGAACTTGCTTTAGGAGGGGTGTAAGTCAATGTCTGACTAAAAATGATAAAAATTAAATTACTAAAAAAATTTTCAAAATTTTTTTAATAAATGTATTTTTATTTTTTACAAAAAAAAAACTAAAAAAAAATTCAAAAAATTTTTTGGTGTAAATTTCAGGTGCAAGTGCAACGGACATGCAAACCGTTGTGAAGCCAAATACGATGAGCGCGGAGAATGGCGATTGGCTTGTGTCTGTGAGCACAATACAGCTGGGCGGGTAATTCAAATTTTAATTATCATAATTTCAACTAAATTTTGTATAATTTTTTAATAATAATTAATATTAAATACTGTATTATGTTTATCAGGACTGTGAACAGTGTCTTCCGTTTTACAATGATGTTCCATGGGGGCGCGCGACATCCAAACATGTCCATGAGTGCCAAGGTCAATGACCTTCAGCCACTTACATAAATTTTTCATTTTTTTTTGTTGAAATTCTCATAACAACCCATTTTTTTTACATTTTAGCTTGTAATTGTAATGGATTTTCTAACCGTTGTTACTTTAATCAACAACTTTATGAGACGACTGGACATGGTGGACACTGTCTCGAATGTGCAGGAAATCGTGATGGTGAAAATTGTGAAAAATGTAAACCAAATTATTACCAACGAGTCGATGGGTACTGTATTCCTTGCAATTGTGACGAAACTGGTAAGATTTTTTTTTAATTTGGCGCTCAATTTTCATCCAAATGTTGTCAGGAATTGTTTTAGATACAAAGCTTATGATTTTCAGGTTCACGAAGTTTGCAGTGTAACGCTGAGGGAAAGTGTGAGTAAAATAACTTAATTCTGAGGTAATGTGAGAAAAAAAAAAAAATTTTTTTTTTCTTGTTTTTTATAGGCAGCTGTCATCCGGGTGTCGTAGGTGAAAAATGTAACGCTTGTGAGGCAAATTACTACGAATTTAGTAAAACTGGATGTAAAGAATGTGAATGTAGTATCGCAGGAAGTTTAGGAAACAAACCTAATTGTACAGTGGAAGATGGTACTTGCGCATGTAAAGTAAATGTAGAAGGAAAACAGTAAGTTCTTAGGTTCTTAGGTTCTTAGGTTCATAAAAAAATTTGTGGAAAATTTAAATTTGAATTTTGTTTCTATAGATGCTTGTCTTGTAAACCAAACTACTTCAACCTGGACGTCATGAATGAGTTTGGTTGTACGCCATGTTTCTGCTATGGTCACTCAGCCGTTTGTCAATCAGCTCCAGGTTATGGACAAGGTATAAAATTTTGAAAAACAAACAAAAAAATTTTTTTTGGCGCTTATTTTAAACTATTTTTTAGTGATTTTGGAAAATGTTTTCTCTCGTGGGAGCGAGCGATGGACAGCGGAGGAAAGCATGGGTCGCTTAGTTACTGTCCAATACAATACTTTTACTCAAAGTTTGAGCGCAACGGCTGTTGGAAGAGATTTTGTGTATTTCATCGCCCCGGGTAAATTTGAAACTTTTTCATACAATATTTCGTACAATTTAAAACTTTTTTGAAAAATTTCGTACAATAATTTTTCTTTTCGTTTGTAAATTTTTTTTAGAAAGATTTTTGGGTGATCAGCGCGGAAGTTACAATCAAGAGTTGAACTTTACACTCAGGATTTCAGACAATGGAGCAAAACCTTCACCGAAAGATTTAATTTTAGAAGGCGTTGGATATCGAATTACACAACCAATTTTTGGAAATAGAAATTTGGTTCCATCTACACAAGATCATGAATTTTCATTTCGTCTCCATGAAAATGTTAATTTTGGTTGGGATCCGCGCCTTTCAGCTATGGAATTTATGAGTCTTCTCTCTAATATAACTGCAATCAAAATTCGCGCCACCTATACAGCACGTGGTATGATTTTTCTTCACATTGCCCCCCAAAACAGTAAATTTTCAATTACTGTAACCAAAAAATTTTTTTTCAAACTATCCCTAAACCTTAACAACTTTGAATTTGTGCTAAAGTTTAAAATTTGGTGACATTTGTCACCAACTGACTACTCAATATTTCATGTTTCATTTATAGGTTCTGGGTTTCTTGACAACGTTAAGTTGAAGACAGCTCGACGTGGAGCAGCTGGTGCGCCTGCGCCGTGGATTGAATCATGCATATGTCCTGATGGATACGTTGGTCAATTCTGTAGGTTTATTATATTTTAGTATAGTTTTTATGTTTAAAATAACAATTAATTTTTTACTTAGGTGAGTCATGCGCCCCCGGGTTCACTCATGAAGGTGACAAACAAGGTCCATTCGCTCGATGTGTCCCATGTTCTTGTAATGGCCACACCTCAATTTGTGACCCAGAGTCAGGTCAATGTATTTGTGAAGCCGATTCAAAAACAGCTGGTGACCATTGTGAAAAGTATGTTACATTTGTTACATAAGTCTCTTCCCAAGTATGCAGTGTTGTTGCATGAAAATAGATTCGTAAATTTTTATAATAAGAGCCTAAAGGGTTGATTTTGAATTTTATCAAATTGTTCCCACTAGATGTGCTCGAGGATACTTTGGTAACCCACAACTCGCCTCGGGGCAAAAGTTTGGTGACCAGAGTCCATGTCAAGAATGTCCATGTCCAAGAATTGACGGTGCAATTGGAGCTTGTATTCAATTGGCAGACAACACCACAGTCTGTCTCGAATGTCCTACTGGTTACTCTGGACGTGTCTGTCAAATTTGTGGAGATGGTTACTATGGTGACCCTACGGGTCAATTCGGACCAGAAACTGAATGCAAGCCTTGTGAATGTAGCGGAAATATTGACAACAATGCTGTCGGGAATTGTAACCGAACAACAGGGGAGTGTCTGAGATGTATCTACAATACTGGTGGACCTCGGTGAGTTCATTGACCTTTGACCCTCGGATGGTATCACCATGTAAAATGTTTAAAAAAAAAATTATGTATACCACGGAGGTCAAAAACCAAGATCAATTTTTAAATTTTTATATAATAATTCCAATTTTTATATAATCTTTTTGACCTTTGATGCTTTTTTTTTGTCCAGATGTGACAAATGTCTACCCGGGTTCTTTGGCGACGGTTTAGCCGTACCTAAAGGAGACTGCAAGCCTTGTGATTGCAATCCCTTAGGGACATTTCCCAATGAAGATCAAAATACTACAGAAGTGAGAAAACCTATTTCTGCCAAACCAAAAAAATTGGTTTGTGACCAGCCCACGGGTCAATGTCCCTGTAGACCAAATGTGTCAGGGTAAGTTAATTTTTTCGACTCTCTTGGTTTAGTTTTGGATATGAATAAATGACAATTTTGTATATAGATTACAGTGTGACAAGTGTCAAGATGGTTACTATGACTTGGCCAGTGGAGTTGGATGTCAAGAATGTCACTGTGACAGTATTGGTTCACTCAATGAGACTTGTAACTTAGGGAATGGACAGTGTCACTGTAGAGATGGTGTGGTTGGACTTAGGTTTGTTGTATTATTTTAAGGTTAGATTTTTGTAAGGCTTATCCCAACTTTTCTATTGTTATTTTTTGAATTTACAGGTGTACTGACTGTGCCCCAAATCACTATGGTTTCTCATTAGACGGATGCCAACCTTGCGAGTGTGATCACATTGGCTCCCTATCTCTACAGTGTGACCCTCAGGGTCAATGCCCTGTAAGTTAAAAAGGCCAATCAGTTATTATTGGAGTATTACTAAACTGCGCACTTTTTGTGCCACTGCGCACCATCATAGGTTCAAAATAGGTTCAAAAATGCCCATTTATTTGGGTGCGCAGGTGCACAAAATGTGCGCATTTTAGTAATCTTCTCATTGTTGCTCTTTTTTCTCAGTAATAGTTTTTTGATGAATTTCAACTGAATTTAGTGTCGAGAAAATGTAGAAGGGCGCGCCTGCGAGCGCTGTAAAGAGAACAAACACAACAGACAGGCAGGTTGTCAGGATTGTCCGCCATGTTACAATTTAGTACAAGACGCTGCAAATCTCCAACGAAGTAAATTAAATGAAATGAAGACAATTCTTGAAAAAATCAAAAGTACACTGACAGTAATCGATGATCAGGATTTTGAGACAAAATTAGATCAAGTACAAAAGCGCGTTGACCAACTATGGAACGATGCGCGCTCCGCCACTGGAGCGGATGAGAAAGGGTTCTTAGAGAAGGTCAATGACCTTAAAGAAAAAATTAAAGAATTGGATCAAACTGCCAAACAAATCAAGTAAATTTCAAATTATTTGTTTAATAATAATAATTCATAATTCAAAAATAATTATTTGTAACATTTTTTTGTTGTTGTTTATAGCGACAATTTACAACAATGTGGTTTAAATGCAGGAGAAAGCTCACGAAATCTTAATACAACAGAAGATATGATTGAGCGGGCACAAGAAGCACTCAAAAGTGCCCAAAGATTCCTTGATACTGATGGAAAAGAATCACTTGCGCGTGCGCAAGAAAGAGCAACTGAATATGGACAACAAAGTAATCAAATTAGTGAATTTGCACGACAGGCACGACTTCTCGCCGATGATCATGAAAATGCTGCAACAGAAATTGAAAAAATTGGAAATTTGGCACTTAACACATCAAAAGCGGCGCATGAACTTCTTCGGAATTCAATCAATCAGGAAAGATCATTGTCGGAAGAATCAAGATTACTAACACAGGTAAATTAACTACTCATTCATAATTTCAATAAAGTAAAATCTGAACAATTTTTTTTTGAAAAAAAAATTTTTTTTTTAGTCAACACGACAACTAGAGGAGGAAGTGAAGGGAACAAAGATCAAAGCTCAAGATGCGCTAAACAAATCCAAAGCGAGTCATGACAATGCATTGAATCTATTCAAAGATGCGTACTCCCTGACCGTGTCCACTGTTGACCTCAAAGGCATCAAAGAACAGGCGGCAATGGCAAAAGCAGGAGCGGAAGATTTGAAATCATCTGTTGAAAAATTATTAGAAGAGAAAGGTGATTTACTACGAGAATTTGAAGGTGAAGTTGGTGAGACGCGACAGTTGTTAGATTCTGCGATAAGACATCAACAAGCTGCAGATGAACTCATGGCAGATCTCCACAATGCAAATTCATCCGCAGAGGAAGCGAGAAAGCAAGCCGGAAGCGTTTTTGAAGAAGCGCAAAAAATTTATGACACATTACAAGGTCAGAAAAAGTTAAATCTCACTTTCCCCTAATTCAATTTTAGTATTTTTGATGATAGTGTAAGAGCCACTTGAAATTCATATAAATCTCAGTTTACCCCATTTCCAATGTTTGCCAGCGCGACAAAATCAATTTTTATGTCAGCGCGCTCAAAATCAAATTTTTATGAATTTGTTTCAGATTTCAATAAAAATGTTGAAGACAGTAAGGAGAAGGCAAAGGAAGCTATGGAACAAGTTCCTGAGATACAAAGACTAATTTCTGAAGCCGATACGCAGACGCGTCAAAATCAAAGAGCGCTTTTTGGCGCAAAAACAGCAGCCTCTACAGCCCTTGCTGATGCGGACGAAGCGAAAAAAATTGCCGAGAAAGCTTCCACTGTATGAAAATTCAAAAATGAATTTTAAAAATGAAAAATTATAGTTCAATAGTTTTTTTTTGTTAAAAATTCACATTTTTAGGAAGCAGATTCCGTGCGCGCGGAATGTAGTGAAACGAAAAATATAGCGGGAAACCTACGAGATGAAGTTGATCAATTGAACAATAACTTAGCTGATACTTCAAATGAGCTCATGGAAGCAGAATTTTTGGCTTCTGAAGATGAAGTTCAAGTTAAAATGGCGCTTGAGAAAGCATCGGAAGCGCAAACAAATGCTAAAAATGCTTATACCAAAATTCAAAATGCGCTGAATACTGTACGAGGAATTCAACTTGCACTGGACAATTTGGATAGCATCAGTAAGTTAACATAAAAAATTAAATTTTTTGGCGCATTGAAATTTAAAAAATATATCCGCGCCATTGATTTTTCAAAATCTAAATACTTTTTCCTTCCATTAGATGATGAAGGACTAGAAGGGCTTGAACGGAAAATTAGCCATGTAGAAGGTGAATTTAATAGTGCAGGATTGGATGATAAAATTGAAGCGCTCCGTGAAGCGCGAAATAAACAACTTCTTTGGATTAAAAATTATGAAGATGAACTTGAATTTTTGAAACGAGAAGTTGAGAATGTGGCAGAAATTCGAAATTCCCTCCCTCCAACGGATAAATGTTGGAAACGAATGCGATTAGAGCCTACCTAGTCCTGTCACTATTTCTTTGAAATTAATCAGCCAATCACAGCCACTAGAAGTAATTTTTCTAAAAAATAAACAATTATTATTATTATTCTAGAATCTGACAGTTAATAAAATCGTCTCAGTTTTGAAATAAATTGTTACAAATTACCCGCCAAAACAGTCCTTACCAGTTTACTCGTCACATGATGTGGATTATTTAGTAAAAAATTTTAATTTGAAAGTGTGGGAAGTTTAAACAGGGAGAATGGATTCACGTTGATGCTTGGCAACTGACATTGTTGATGCTACATCTGTAAGATCACTACTGCCCCAGCCATCTTCTTGAAATTCCTGAGGTTCGATATAAGTCCACTCCATCCTTCGAACAATGTCGCGATGAACGTCTTCACGAGCTTTAACCAACTGGTAACACCACCAAAACGCACCACCAATCCCAAGTACAAGAAACAAAATTCCCATCACTATCAGGGAAATGTCCAACTCAGATAACATATTTATAGTAGAACTTTTTGAATTTCCAAATTTTGAGTATTTGCTTAAGATTCTCAATGACTCCCATATATTCGTCTTAAGTCAGAGTTACCAATTTCTAAAAGTGACTTTTTGTCCTGACTCGATGACTCAATACATCTTTTCATCTAACCATTTAACTTTCTGAGTCAGTCGACTGACTCAGAGTAATGACTCATTAGTGACTCTCATTTTCCCACCGATGAGTCAAAAATGTCAATTTCTAACTGAATCAATCATATAAAATTTCTAACTGAGTCAATCATATGACTCCTTCAATGTGACACTTAATCGTTGAGTCAGAGTAAAGTGAGCCTTAGTAACTCATGAGTCATGAGATATAAAATTAATGAAATCTTTAACTTTTGAGACGGTGCGAGATAAAGTAAAAATTTTAAACAATGAGTTACTTAGTCACGAGTTATTAGAGTCACTTGGGCATGACAGCATGTCATGACTCACCTGAGTTAGTCATGAGTCATGGTTAAATTTTGTAACTGATAATAATCCACATACTCATCTGAAACCAAATTAAATTTAAATAACTGTATTCAATGAAAATGATAGAGTCATAGAGTCACATGACTCTGAATGAGTCAAAATGAATTTGACTCATCGGAGTCACTGAGAATCGTAAACCAAATAACTATATTTCAGACATAATAATAATTTGGAGAGAAAAAATGAAATAAAATATACTGAAAATTCTAAATTTAAATGTTTCAATATAATATAAATTGTTGAAATTTTTGTCTCCCTAGCAACAATTCCCACACATTTAGTCAAAAATTTGTAAAAAAAAAATACTAAATAATTTTCATTTCCATTGTCCTAGGATAAAAATAATGATGAACATCATCGATGAACAACATCGATGAACATATCCAATTTTAGCTTATCTTTTAATTATTGTTTATCATGAGACTGTCTAGCCTTGGGCATAGGTACTTAAAAAGAGCCAGAAATACAACAGTTAGTTGATAATTTTACTACCTTGGAATAACAAGGTTAAGTTTTTGTAAAAAATTTTTACAAAAATTAAAAAAAAATTTAATTTTTTTTTAAATTTTTCATCTCACTTGTGCAAAAATAATCAAAGCTAATAATGAATCTTCTCCTTCCGTTCCTAGTTGGCGGAATTTTTAGTGGGATAGACAAAAATTTAGATTGTGGTAAAATTGAAAATCCCACACTTTTGCCCAATGGCTCTTACGATCCAATCGGACGCGTTGTTTTTAAAGCGGGAATGGAAACATATGAAACTGGAAATTTAACATCTGAAACTGTATTAATTGGTGTTTATGATATTAATGGATTTTTTCCTAGCACAAACATATGGCAAATATGTGACAAATTGAGTGAAGAGGGATACAAAGTCATTCTACCGGATTTCTTCCATGGAGTTCCATGGACAAAAGAACACTACCCAATTCCAAAAGAGTAGGCGCAAAATTCAAAAAAAAATTTCAATTTTTGAATTTTTGAATTTTTATAATAATTAAAAAATTTTTTTTCTATTTTAGTGTCGAATTTACTGAATTTATCCAGAAAACTTCTTGGGATGAGTCTGTACGTGAAGACCTTGGAAAAGTTTTAGCACATTACAAAACCGAAGGTGTAAAACGTTTTGGAATTTTTGGATTTTGTTTTGGTGGTGGAATTTCTGCCAAAGCCAGTGACTTCTATGCCGACGATATCAAAATTGCGGGGCAATTTCATCCTGTTGTTAACATCAGTGATGCCTATGCCATCAAAACTCCTACGCTTCTTCTTCCAGGAGCCAATGACGGTGATATGGTAAAAATATATAAATTTTAACATCAAAATCATAAATTNACATCAGTGATGCCTATGCCATCAAAACTCCTACGCTTCTTCTTCCAGGAGCCAATGACGGTGATATGGTAAAAAATATATAAATTTTAACATCAAAATCATAAATTTAGTACTTAAAATTGAATTTTTTTATAATAGACGGAGTACTGTGACATAATAAACTCAAAACTTGGTTATGGCGCATGCGTCTATCACCATTTCAGAGATGTAAATCATGGATTTTCAGGAGGACGTGCTGATTGGAATAATGGGACGATTCGGGGAAGAGCTCAAGAAGCTGTTGGCATGTATAAAAAATTCTTATGTGAAAAATTTCCTATGTGAAAAATTTCCTATGTGAGAAATTTCCTATGTGAGAAATTTCCTATGTGAAAAATTTCCTATGGGAGAAATATCCTATGGGAGAAATTTCCTATATGAAAAATTTATNCCTATGTGAAAAATTTCCTATGTGAGAAATTTCCTATGTGAGAAATTTCCTATGTGAAAAACTTCCTATGGGAGAAATATCCTATGGGAGAAATTTCCTATATGAAAAATTTACTATGTGAAAAACTTCCTGTAAAAATTAACAAATTTAACAGATTAGTAATTTTAGTAGAATAAAAAAAAGTTTAAAAAAACTAAAATTATTTTACAAAATTTAAATTTTGTAGAAAAATCCATCATCTTAATCTCAAATAATTTCCAGTCCTTGTGACATAATCAACTATATACTTATAAAATTTGTATAACTCGCCACGTGTCAGTATGCCGGCACGTTTGAAATTTAGTAGAGTACAAGTTGGTCTGACAAGTAACCAATAGGGAGAAACTAATTTTACTCCTACAATTTAACCCTATGATCCGAAACATTACTAAAGACCGCGGAAATTCAAATAATATAACCCAAATTCAACAGAAACATCACAAATGTTTACAAAATTGACCAATAAAAGGCATTATTGAATAGGAAAAGTTTGTTCGCAATGTAATAGTTTTTTGAGTTTTATTAGGGGGAAAGTAAGTCTTTGTCATAAAAGTTTTCCTAGATGCTAAAGGGCTCGTAAGGGTCGAAATAGAATTTGTAATGGGCAATGAGTCGTGAATCTTGTCGGTTTTTAGTTGGGCCCTTTCATTCTTTTCAAAAAAAAAACGAAAAAAAAAGAGACCCATTAGGTTCTAATGGACACAATTCCAAAAAGAGAAAGTCTAATGGCCAGAAATACTTAGCATTAGCCAATGAGAGAAAGGCACTATTACACAAATAAAGACTTAGCATTACGGATACAATCTGATGTCGAAAATCGGTAAAGTATCTGAAATTAGATTAACATTAAAAAAGCCTTTATAAAAAATTATTACAAATTTCCATAATTTCATTTCTCATGAAAATCCTCTTTCAACAAGTTATTTTTAAAATTTATGCTTAAATTTTTAAATTTTTAAGGCCAAATTTCCTATACAAAAATTTAACTTAAAAGATGAAACACGTGACTCAAGCTCATTGTTCTCTGGCGGAAGTAATGAGAATAAATAATCCAATCAGATTTCAGCACTTTGGTACTTGGGCTGAACTGAAATGTGAAGAAAATGAAACGTACAGACGAATAGATAAAATAAATTGTATAAACCGCGTCAGTTTGATTTTTTATAGTTAATTATTAAACAAAATTCAACCTCCTTTTGCTACTAAAAATAGTTGGCAAATTTACAAAAAAAAAATTTTCAAAAAAAAATTTCGAAAAAAAAAATTTTCAAAAAAAAAATTGAAAAAAGTTTCACAAAAAATTTTCAAAAAAAAATTTTGAAAAAATTTTCAAAAAAAATTTTTTTTTTAAATTTTCAAAAAAAATTTTCAAAAAAAAATTTCATAAAAAATTTTCAAAAAAAATTTTCAAAAAAAAATTTCAAAAAAAAAATTTTCAAAAAAAAATTTCAAAAAAATTTTCATAAAAAATTTTCAAAAAAAATTTTCAAAAAAAAAAATTTCAAAAAAAAACTTTTTTTTTTTGATATATTTGATAACATCAATTGCTTAAAATTTACATTTTAGGCAATCGACAGACGAACATAAAAATTACACAACCCTCTTCAGTTCCCATGTTCGTGACTAAATTTCTGTTTTGAAATGTTTGGGATTTAAATTTGGACCTAAATTATTAAAAATTAATGTAAAACAAATCATATTTGGATAAATTTTGATAGAAATTCTATGTAATTGTATATGTCGTCCTGAAGGACAGGGACAGAGTAGATATGTTCAAAAAATGTTTTTGTGAAGAAAAAATAAAGTAAAGTTTGATGATGATGGTGATGAGGTTTTTTGGGAGAAAAGAAAGATAAATTTTTCCCCTTTTAGATTCAGTTAGGGATAATTTTCGTTTCCATAATTGGATCTCGTTGGGTCCTTTTTAGCCGGGAAGAGTCGGATACTTTTCTTCAAACATTTTCTCCGGAAATCCTTAACTTAATTTATGATTATGGGACTCTCTTTTCTTTCTTTTCACCAAATAAATGACAACTCTCCCATCTAAAACTACTTTTCTTCAAAAAAAAAAATACCGTCACAAAGTAGGCACAAACTTTTACCGTCCATAAATCTCTATTTCCGTCTTCCCGCTTTTAAATTCAAAAAGGAAAGTGGTGAAAAGTTAACAGAAATAGAAAGTTTAGGACTCATTCTTTACATTTATGAAGATACTACAAAACTAGATTTATTACATTGCTTTATGTACAAACTCATTCTCACTTTATCTAAAAAAAATTTATGAACTTCATTTTTTTTTATCATTTTGCCAAATTTCGAACAAACAAAATAAAAATAAAATTTTTTTTGATAAAATTCTGTAAAAACTAGTAAATCAGGTATGAAAATTTCTCACACATTTTTTTAATCATAGTATAATTATATTATTTTTAGTTAGAGATAGAATAATACATTATAATCAAATTAATATAAAGAAAAATACTTTTCCCATTCTTTTTTATATTTCAATATTTTTTTTTTATTTTTAGCAAGACAAAAAAAAATATTTTTTTAAGGTTTTAAAATACACCTATATAATTCACCATGAAATTTTAATGAAAATTTAAATACAAATTATAAACATTAAAAAAAAATTTAATTCAACGTGGCAACGCAGCTCAATGTTCGTAAATCTTTACATTGGACGAAAACTGGAGGTTCTCACTTTGTAGTGTTTCTAATATTTCATTATATTATTCCATTGTTGCAAAGTTTCATAATTTATGAAATATTAACAATTTAAAAATATAAAATATAAATTATATATAATATATAAAGATAAACATAGACTGTGTAACTGTCTATTAAAAATAAAAATAATTATTCGAATATTTATAAATAAATAAAAAAATTTTTAAAGCGTTCCACCCACAATATACACCAAATTAATACAAATTACATCCAATATGACATAATAAAAGTCACATTTTTTTTACTAATTAAAATTTAGCAACCTAAAATGATACTTGAGATAACCGAAATATAAAATAAACCTAAAAATTACAATAATAAACATTAAATGAACTTAAAAAACCTAAAATTTTCTTTAAAATGTTTAGCCCATGTTGCCANGAAAATTTCTCACACATTTTTTTAATCATAGTATAATTATATTATTTTTAGTTAGAGATAGAATAATACATTATGATCAAATTAATATAAAGAAAAATACTTTTCCCATTCTTTTTTATATTTCAATATTTTTTTTTTTATTTTTAGCAAGACAAAAAAAAATATTTTTTTAAGGTTTTAAAATACACCTATATAATTCACCATGAAATTTTAATGAAAATTTAAATACAAATTATAAACATTAAAAAAAAATTTAATTCAACGTGGCAACGCAGCTCAATGTTCGTAAATCTTTACATTGGACGAAAACTGGAGGTTCTCACTTTGTAGTGTTTCTAATATTTCATTATATTATTCCATTGTTGCAAAGTTTCATAATTTATGAAATATTAACAATTTAAAAATATAAAATATAAATTATATATAATATATATAAAGATAAACATAGACTGTGTAACTGTCTATTAAAAATAAAAATAATTATTCGAATATTTATAAATAAATAAATAAATTTTTAAAGCGTTCCACCCACAATATACACCAAATTAATACAAATTACATCCAATATGACATAATAAAAGTCACATTTTTTTTACTAATTAAAATTTAGCAACCTAAAATGGTACTTGAGATAACCGAAATATAAAATAAACCTAAAATAATTACAATAATAAACATTAAATGAACTTAAAAAACCTAAAATTTTCTTTAAAATGTTTAGCCCATGTTGCCATGTTGGATATAGTGTATATTGGGTGTATATTGGGTGCTATGTNATGTTGGATATAGTGTATATTGGGTGTATATTGGGTGCTATGTGTCCAACCCATAAAAAAAAATGTTTTGAATAATACCGCTAAAAATTTTGTTAAAGTAAGAAACGTTGTAATGTCAGAGGTATGGTTCAAAGATATTATTTTGAACTTAAAATTGAATAAAAGTATATATTATAAAACGCTCAAGTAAAGATTTTGAAATGATAAAAAAAAATTTATAAGTCTGTTTTGAAGTTTTTGACTGTTTCTAAAGCGGGGAAAAAAAAGTTGATCGGATTAAATAGAATTATAAAATGAAAGAAATATATAGAAAAAAAAACCCGGGAGATTAACTTTTGAAGTCAATTGAGGTGGTTCTGAGATATATTTTTTACATTATCGGATCAGAGAGATTTTTAAGTAGCTCATTGTCCGTATCTCATCTCAATTTTAAATCCTCCCGCTCCTATTCTTTTTTTAGAGTTTAATATAATGGGAAATTGATACACGGAGAGTTGACGTCATTTTCAAAATCTTAATTGTGATTGGCAGCTCAAAGAATAGAGATTTACCCTTTTGAATTTTCCTTTTGTGATAAAAATCAACAGATTCAGATTTGCTCAAAAAAAAAATATAATGAAAACGCCACTTAGCCGAACAAAAGAGAGATGGAATTTGAAATTTAAAAATGGCGCNCAAAAAAAAAATATAATGAAAACGCCACTTAGCCGAACAAAAGAGAGATGGAATTTGAAATTTAAAAATGGCGCTTTAGATCCCCAGTTTTTTTTTGGCAAGTTGGTAGTTTAAGTTTACCGCGATATTTTTTGTATCTCACTATACCTCTTTTTACTCAATTTGCATAAATTTTGAGTAATTTCTTTAATTTTTTGTGGGAAAACAATTTTTAATCAATTTTACTCAATTTTACACAATTTTANCAAAAAAAAAATATAATGAAAACGCCACTTAGCCGAACAAAAGAGAGATGGAATTTGAAATTTAAAAATGGCGCCTTAGATCCCCAGTTCTTTTTTTTGGCAAGTTGGTAGTTTAAGTTTACCGCGATATTTTTTGTATTTCACTATACCTCTTTTTACTCAATTTGCATAACTTTTGAGTAATTTCTTTAATTTTTTGTGGGAAAACAATTTTTAATCAATTTTACTCAATTTTACACAATTTTACTTAATTTTACTCAATTTGCATAACTTTTGAGTAATTTCCTTAATTTTTTGTGGGAAAACAATTTTTACTCAATTTTACTCAATTTTACACAATTTTACTTAATTTTACTCAATTTTACTCAATTTTTACTCAATTTTACACAATTTTACTTAATTTTACTCAATTTTACTCAATTTTTACTCAATTTTACTCAATTTTTACTCAATTTTACTCAATGTTACTTAATTTTACTCAATTTTACTCAATTTTATTCAATTTACCTTAACTTTTGAGTAATTTCCTTAACCTTTGAGTAATTTCCTTAATTTTTGTGGGAAAAAATTTTTTCTTTTGAAACACAATGTCTAATTTTTGTTTTCAAAGGGTTAAATAAATTTAGCAACTCATTGAATCACATTCTAACATTAATCGGGTAATAAATCAAGAACCAATTTACTTTACTGTCGCCTTACTTCAACTNTTATTCAATTTACCTTAACTTTTGAGTAATTTCCTTAACCTTTGAGTAATTTCCTTAATTTTTGTGGGAAAAAAAATTTTTCTTTTGAAACACAATGTCTAATTTTTGTTTTCAAAGGGTTAAATAAATTTAGCAACTCGTTGAATCACATTCTAACATTAATCGGGTAATAAATCAAGAACCAATTTACTTTACTGTCGCCTTACTTCAACTGAATTTTTCTAACTGAAGAGTCACGTGAGTACTTCACTATATCAAAAAATTTTTCCTCATCAATCGTTATTTTTTCTCTTCATCTAAATTGAAATTTTTGTCTATTTAAAGGGTTGAGATGTGACATAGTGGAGTTATTGGAGCTAAGCGGCATCGCTTTCGAGCGGTAGCGCTTCCCAAACTTTGATGATGTGGTTTTGGGATTAATGAAAATGTCATCGAAATCATCAATCAATCCATCTCCCCCTTCTATTCCATCAACATTGAAAGAATAAGGGGTCCTCCCAACTCATAATAATCTACACAAAAAAAAAACGAAATGATTTTTCATTTTTTTTTTCACGCATGGGTACTTGGTATAATTGCCCCTTGAGCCGTGTCCTTTTGAATAAAAATATAAGAAAAATTTATGTCTCCGCTTCATTAACTAACCCTTTCAACTTTTTAAAAACGGGCTACTCCCAGTTAGCTTTATTTTATTAAACTTTGGAAGAAAAAGAAGAAGAAAAAAAATTTTTTTTTTGGCGGTGATTATGAATTTATATATAATTTTAAATTTTTCTTTATAAACAGAAAGTGAAAGTTTGAAAAAGTACAAAAGTATAACAAATTTCAAAATATTAGGGGTGTAGAAAGATCTAATTGAAATGGACGCGGTTGTGTACCGAGTTCAAATTTTTATGAGGGGAAATTTGAAGACTTTAAAAAATAAATTTTTTTTATTCATATACAAAATTGTTCAATATTGTTCAAATTAAAAGATAAAATTTATGAGAAAGAATTTTGTGGAAAATAAAAAATTGATTGTAATATGTCAAAATTTTGCACGCATTATGAACTCCTCAAGCTTTTGAAAATTGTTTCTATGAGAGTTTAGTTAACTTTTTTTTTAGGTTAAAGAGTGTCACAAAAGTCTAATTTGTGAGAGTTTTAAAAATTCTAGTACCGGATTTTCAATTTCTTATTTCAACACAATGTATATATTATTTATACATATATTTTTAATTTTAGTATTAAATTTCAAACTGTGTCTCCTGTAACTATGAGAAATGAAAGTGTTGAAATGATTATAAATTCATTTTTTTAATCTTCCCGCTTATAATGTATTATATTAAAATTGCAGGAGATTTGGTGTTAGGATTTTATTTATTTTTATGTTTTTCAAACGGACTCAGGAAATTATGAATTATCAACTTGAGTTTTTGAATCCATCGGTGGTCTCAATTATAATTTAAAATTTTGAACTTTTTGCCGGATCTTTGTCAGCATGAAGCAGTTAGTCCAAGGGCCCCCATACCTTCTCTCTCTTCTGTTTTGTAATTGAAACTCATTGAGACAGACGCATACCCAATTCTCAAGTTTTTTTTTTATATTTTTTAACAAAATGTGTTGTATGAGAGATTCCCGGATTATTTATTTCCCAGGTGGATTTTTGTACTTACCGCGTCTGGAACGTTTGTTTTAAGAATGTGATTATCTAATTAGATGCAAAGGGGGGAGAGAAAAATAAAATAAATTTTTTTAGTAATAGATAAAAAAAAATACTGGACCTAATAATTCCACGTTTCCCTTGTCTCTCTGATTACAAAAACTCGTAAATCTCTCAAGAAAAATAAAAGTAGGCATTTTTATCCTAAATTTAACTCATTTACTTTGTCTGATGAGTTTATTCTAAGAAACATTTGTATGATAATTAAAGTTTGAAGAAGAAAAAACAACTCATTTTTAGTTGATTCATAAAAATTGTGTATTTTTATAAATCTGATTGGATACTTTTTAACATTTTTTTTTAATAATTACTATATAAAATTATTTTGGCATCGTTTCCCCTTCATAGTTTTCAAGTTAATAATGTTATGATATCAATAAAATGAATAAAATATTTTTGAAAATTTGTGTGTAATAATAAATTTATTTTGAATCATTTCTCCCCTCATAATTTTTAAAATTATTATTNAGTGTTATGATATCAATAAAATGAGTAAAATGTTTTTGAAAATTTGTGTGTAATAATAAATTTATTTTGAATCATTTCTCCCCTCATAATTTTTTAAATTATTATTCTTTAGGATTTGCCTAAAATTCATAAATTATAAAATTATAAATAAACATAAAATTTATAAATTACTCAACAAAATTAATTAATTAGCTTCCAGCAATTCCTAAATGTGGTTATAAAATTTTTACACGAAATGAAATTTTTTCTTTCAAAATTTCCAACTCAAGGGTACTTTGATTGGGGTAATAATAGATGTCTTAATTAAACCGGTGGTAATTACAACTTTTAAGTTTCTTAACAATAGAAGATTATATTTATTGGTTTGGTGTGAAAAAAAATTATCCGGAAATCATTGAAGCGTGAGTAATTACTAATTACTAATTATAAAAAAAATTTTTTTTTGAAAATTTTTACAATGAACTTGAATTTTTTTTTTTACAATTAACTACTACCTGATGGCTATCATCACGAATTTAATCATTAAAACAGATATTCATAAAGTCATAATATATTAATTTATAATTATCTAATTTTGTAATCAAGGGCATAAAAAATTGTCCTAAATGTTTTTATTTTTTATTAAAAATAAACCGTTCTTAATACTATAATATTTAATAAAAATGAAATTTTTTTATAAAATTTTTTTAATAATATAATTAAAAATTTGTGCTAAAAGTTAACACTCATTATCCTGAGATGTGCAATTTGTCACACTAGATTTAATTGATTTTGAATCAAACTATAATATTAAATATATAAATTAAATTTTATGAAAAAAAGACACCTTATAGGAAGGAGCAGTATGTCGTGATTGACTCAGCATGGGGTACTCTGAGATTTTATCTTGATAATGCTCATCTGCCACTTTTTGTGTAGAAAAGCAGTATGTTTTATTACATTAGCTTTTATATAGGATGTCCTTAAGTGGGAAAAATGAAGTGAAGTGGGTCTCAATTCTATTGAATTGTCCTTACAACAATAATTTACATCCACTTTAGGGGGGAAACGAGTCTCTCTTCATTCAATTACAATAGACATTATTGTCATTTTGAATTAAACCGCTTCTGTCGAGTTTTTAGTCGACAAATGTGGCGGAAATATTTGATTTTATAGGAACTAATACAAAGTATTAATTTTAACTAATAGTTATTAACCACGAATAGCGCAGCTTGAGAAGGTTTATGTGATTGTCATATCCGTCTGTCCGTCTGTCCGTCTGTCCGTCTGTCCGCCTGTCCGTCTGTCTGTCTGTCCGTCTGTCTGTCTGTCTGTCTGTCCGTCTGTCTGTCTGTCCGTCTGTCTGTCCGTCTGTCTGTCTGTCCGTCTGTCTGTCTGTCTGTCTGTTCGTCTGTCCGTATGTCCGTCTGTTCGTCTGTTCTTATGTCCGTCTGTCCGTCTGTCCGTCTGTCTGTCTGTCCGTCTGTCCGTCTGTCCGTCTGTCCGTCTGTCCGTCTGTCCGTCTGTCTGTCTGTTCGTCTGTCCGTCTGTTCGTCTGTTCTTATGTCCGTCTGTCCGTCTGTCCGTCTGTCCTGCCTTATCTATGTTTAGATGTATCGAGTGTTAATTGTAGAATTCGACATTCATCAACCATTATAATCCCTATAATTGATTATAAACGAACTTTGGTTTAGTTTTTAGCACTAACATGTGCTATTTTTTAGATTTTTTATATATTTTGGTACTATATTTGAGCTATTCTTAGAGCAACGAGTATAATTAATCTCATATACTCGTTGCATACAGTCTATAAATGTTCTATTCATAAAGCATAATTTTGTTCAAACATCATTAAGTGTAAAAATTGAAAATTTCAGTGCTATTAATAGAGTAAAAAAAAGTTGAACATACAGCTTTGTCGTGTATAAAATGTAGTTAAACCTTAACAACTTGAGTAATACTGATAATTTTTTAGAATTAGAGGTGTGACTATTGTGAATGGTGTTTCATTGTTTCAATAATGGATTCAAACTCATTTTGTTCCTGTCATTATTGTTGACCTTCACTTCCGGTTCCGGTCAAAAGAAAAAAAAAATAATACTACCTAATAAAAATTAATTCCAACCATGTTAAATTAAAATATAATTTGAATCGGAGTAAATTGGTGAAAACAATAATTATTATTATTGTTAACTGACATTTCCTGAAGGATTGTTAAATTGGTAAAAAACAATAATAATTAAAACTCATTTTTGACAAACTCCACCCTCTTATTTTTCATTTCAACCTATAGGTTCTTAGGATTTCAATTTTGTAACAAAACGAGAAATTTTTAATAATTGAATTTATATACTGTGATTCACAAAAAAGTATACAAAAAGTATAAGTTGTATTTTTTTTATAAAAAATATCTAATATACGACACATTCTATAATTTTTAATCTTTGTTTTCTTCACTTTTACCATAGCTCCTCCTATTGTATGTCAAAGCTATCTAAAATTGAAAAAAAAAAGTGCGAAATAAAAAAAAACTTTTATGTATGAATTCATAACCCTTGACATAAAAAAGTATTATAAAGTTAAATTTTTCTTTGTCATGGAGGTCAAAATATTTGTGTACGTACTGTAGNACTTGTATGTATGAATTCATAACCATTGACATAAAAAAGTATTATAAAGTTAAATTTTTCTTTGTCATGGAGGTCAAAATATTTGTGTACGTACTGTAGATTTGGGGTATGTTGAGACAAAAAAAAAATTCCTGCGGTTTTCTCTGATGATGAGAAGGTTGATGAAGACATATGAGAGTTAATCATAAAAATGTTGTTGGTTTTAAATGAATTGAAGGAGAAGAAGAGGTAATTGGTTCTGATTACCTTTCCTACGGAGATCAAATTGTTAAGTATTTTAAATCTGGTTTTATTAGAATAAAAAAAAAATCTTTATTGTAAAAGCACTGAATCGGAATCTCTATGATTTTTTTTGTAATTTGAAACTTAAGATATATTTCCGTTCTCATTGGCCCCTGTCCCTAATACGGACTTAAGGATAGCTAATGAGTGCTACACGCGACTCAAATTAATGGGAAAATCTTGTTCCCGACTCCACTGGCTTTGAGTAGGGACAAAAAAATACAAAGTAGGAATACATGTATCCTTCTCATGAGCTATTCAATCCATCTCACCATATCCATTCAACAAAAATCAGAGAAAAACACATAAAACATTACTAATCTCACCATTTTCAAAGGACCTTAGTTGTCCTAAGAAGGATTGATATTTCTAAAATATACCTACTTGTATCATTAGGCTATTGACATTATGTCATTCTGGATACTTAGTTCTGAAACAGAACCATACCATAATGAGGGTATTATTATCTCCAGTTTACTCTGCCTCACTATGTACTTAAGGTGTATCACGTTATACCGTGTATACCGTATGCCCTACGTATACCTAACAACCTATATAGTATATCCTATGACATACTAGTAGTATCCCATGCATGTATCCTCTATGGTATACTCTATGGTATACTTATAGTATACCATGCATGTATACTCTATGGTATACTAGTAATATACCATGCATGTATACTCTATGGTATACTTATAGTACACCATGCATGTATACTCTATGGTATACTAGTTGTATATCATGCATGTATACTCCATGGTATACTAGTAGTATACCATGCATGTATACTCTATGGTATACTAGTTGTATATCATGCATGTATACTCCATGGTATACTAGTAGTATGCCATGCATGTATACTCTATGGTATACTAGTAGTATCCCATGCATGTATACTCTATGGTATACTAGTAGTATCCCATGCATGTATACTCTATGGTATACTAGTAGTATATCATGTATGTATACTCTATGGTATACTTTTAGTATTCCATGCATGTTGTTAGGTTGTTAGGTTGTTAGGTTGTTAGGTTAGGAATAATTTTAGTGTACCATGCATGTATACCATACATTTATACTCTATGGTATACTATTAGTATATTTATGCCATGTTGTAAAACCACTTGCCTATCTAACAATATAGAGTTGCTTCACAGTAGATTTTTTTNTAGTATATTTATGCCATGTTGTAAAACCACTTGCCTATCTAACAATATAGAGTTGCTTCACAGTAGATTTTTTTTTAACGAGCAATTCTTATACCTACATCTACTTTCCAGTGTGTGCTAGTTAGTAAAGATGAATCCTAGCAAATATATTCAAGTACCTTAGGTTTCAAAGTCAAATCTTAGAAATTTTTAATAGCGCATATTAGTGTATTATTCGACTGAGATTTGTACATNTTAGGTTTCAAAGTCAAATCTTAGAAATTTTTAATAGCGCATATTAGTGTATTATTCGACTGAGATTTGTACATTTCAAAAACTTAGAAAAATTTAGCCAAACCTCACATAACTTACATAAGATACCTCATTGGTAAAGTATACTATATAAATTATCGTAACACCCAAAATTCTAACACCAAATATGGGCTAAATATTTTAAAGAATATTTTTAATTTATTAGGTCTACTTAACTCTTATTATTGTAATTTTTAGGTTTATTTTACACTTCGGTTATCCGAGAAAGTCTCATTTTAGGTTGCTATATTTTAAATAGTCNGTAATTTTTAGGTTTATTTTACACTTCGGTTATCCGAGAAAGTCTCATTTTAGGTTGCTATATTTTAAATAGTCAAATTATTTGATTTTTTATTTGGCGCATATTGAATGTACCGCATATTGGTTGGGTGCATATTGAGTAGAATCGTACACAGGATACATATCATACATGATAAATAAATGTTTTACAATACAGAGTGAGTTAATAAAGGCTACCTAGAGATCCTCACTCCACCGGACCTTTCTGTGTCACCGACCATAAATCGGCGTCAGAATTTTATAACATTCACATGTTACATTTAAAACAAAGAATCATTTAGTCGAAAGTTGTTTTATCTAAATGGAAGNTTTCCAGACTTTTAGTCCAAAAGGAATAATTTTTCTCACACAATAATATCTTTCACAGTACATGCTTGACGTATTTGATGATTTACAGCAAACGGATGATTGTTATATCTGACAAGTAGCTTCTCGTATGAGTTGTCTGGGTCCCGGTAGCGATATTTGTTCTAAATCAGTCGAAGCATCGGCTGTACTCCAATTTAGATAAAACAACTTTCGACTAAATGATTCTTTGTTTTAAATGTAACAACGTGTGATGTTAAAAAATAAACAAAATTCTGACGCCGATTTATGGTGGGTGACACAGAAAGGTCCGGTGGAGTGAGGATCTCTAGGTAGCCCTTATTAACTCACTCTATATAAGTATATATACTATAAAAATAAATATATTACTATAAAAATATAATATCATATATTTTTTTTTATGGAGTATAACTCTCATATACTATGAGGAGTATATATTGAATTTTATTGATCTCTTATAATATCACAAGTCTCATATTACTTGACATTAGGTATACTTAATACCTCATATGTATATAACTCATAAGATATCGTCTTGTCAAATTATACAAGGTTATTCAACCTATTTTACCTACTGTCGTAGGTTTATTATTCTAANTAAGATATCGTCTTGTCAAATTATACAAGGTTATTCAACCTAT
Organism: Holacanthella duospinosa; assembly: GCA_002738285.1. Classification (NCBI taxonomy): domain Eukaryota; kingdom Metazoa; phylum Arthropoda; class Collembola; order Poduromorpha; family Neanuridae; genus Holacanthella; species Holacanthella duospinosa. Next base: position 58,535 of record NIPM01000403.1, on the reverse strand, counting down.
TTTACCTACTGTCGTAGGTTTATTATTCTAATATAACTCATTTGCCAGTTTCAGCAATTGCTTGAAACATTAATTCCTTTTGGAAATAAAGTACTATCTTTCAACTAATTCAGCAATATAAAACTTTAAGTTGGCAAATCTTATATTTCGCAAAATTACTGATTGAAAATCATGCGGCTACGACAAAGGAATAAAAATTTTGTTGGATAACCCTGTATATTACCGTCTAATCAAACAGTTGGTCAAAATAGACAAAACTATAAACAATATGCTATAGTAAATATACTCATTGGTATAAAAAAAAAGGTTAAGCGTGTATTTAGTCATAATTTGAATTCATTGTATTCTCGCGCTCTTGATAACCTCTGGATGATGGAACTTGATAGCTTTCAGTCTCTGGATGGTAAAGATTATAAACAAGTTTTCGTGTGATGGTTTTTCGACTCGTGAAATCGTTTCCAATTAGCTCACTCAACCACGAAGCCAATTAACCACCTGGATTATATATATATATGTGGATTATTATAAATGTCCATATACTTATTTTAAATCAAGGTCATGTGACCAGCATTTCCTTCAAATAATTTTTGTATTCAATGTTCAAACTCAACACGACATTTATATGAGAACCTGTATCAAAATTTTCACACATAATTTGTCAAACAAGGATTTAATTAGGGATTTTATGGTATAATTTTTCTAATTTAATTGTTTCAAAAAAAAATTTTTTTTAATAAACAATAGCATAATAGCATATTACCTATATAATTTTATATAAAAATATTTTCACAAAAAAAAGTAACGATTTTAAAAACCGCGTAACTTTGAATGAAAAAAAAGTAACGATTTTAAAAACCGCGTAANGTATCAAAATTTTCACACATAATTTGTCAAACAAGGATTTAATTAGGGATTTTATGGTATAATTTTTCTAATTTGATTGTTTCAAAAAAAAAATTTTTTTAATAAACAATAGCATAATAGCATATTACCTATATAATTTTATATAAAAATATTTTCACAAAAAAAAAGTAACGATTTTAAAAACCGCGTAACTTTGAATGAAAAAAAAGTAACGATTTTAAAAACCGCGTAACTTTGAGTTAAAAAAAAGTGACGATTTTAAAAACCGCGTAACTTTAAATTTAAAAACAAAGTAACGATTTTAAAAACCGCGTAACTTTAAATTAAGAAAAAAAGTAACGATTTTAAAAACCGCGTAACTTTGAATTAATAAAAAGTAACAATTTNCGATTTTAAAAACCGCGTAACTTTGAATTAAAAAAAAGTAACAATTTTAAAAATTGCGTAACTTTGAAATTAAAAAAAAAAGTAACGGATTTTAAAAACCGCGTAATTTTGAGTTAAAAAAAGTAAGGATTTTAAAAATCGGGTAACTTTGAACTAAAAAAAAAGTAACGATTTTAAAAACCGCATAACTTTGAATTAAAAAAAACAACTCAACTTTACACAATAATTTTAAAATATGAGCATGATTAAATGAACCACCAAACCATAAAATTGTTCCTCATATGAACATAATAATAAGAGATAAAAATTATTAAATATGTTTTGACTGTTTTTTGACCCATCATTTTGCACTATTGCCAAAAGGTATAAAAAAAAAACTAAAAAAAAATTCAACGAAGCGCGAAAATGAGATATTTTTTGAAGATGAGTCCTTCCTGCTCTTTTTCTACCTTATTAATGTAATTTTTTCTTGTAACTCCCTGTTTAGTCATTTATCAGTTTAATTCAACCTTTCCATTTGAATTAATCCTCATTCATTAACATTATCTTATGTTTTCAATTTAATTTTCCCGCTGAGAGCTCTTGTTTTCATATTATTAACTTTTCTATTGTTTTCTTGAACTTTTGAAATTGAAGACGTCTACTATCACTATCTCACTTCCGAATCAAAACTTGATCATTCAANTGTTACTCCCTGTTTAGTCATTTATCAGTTTAATTCAACCTTTCCATTTGAATTAATCCTCATTCATTAACATTTATCTTATGTTTTCAATTTAATTTTCCCGCTGAGAGCTCTTGTTTTCATATTATTAACTTTTCTATTATTTTCTTGAACTTTTGAAATTGAAGACGTCTACTATCACTATCTCACTTCCGAATCAAAACTTGATCATTCAAAAACAATTTTTCGCATCAGAATCACAATTAATGTTTTTATTCAACATTTTCACTATCATCATAATTCAAATTAATATAAATATTGTTAAGGGGAAGCTCATGGTTACTGGTTTTTTTTTTCCTTTTTTCAGTTTAATAGAGGAAACAGCTAATTTCCGGTCTTTCTCAATTAAATCTAGCTACTTTATTCGTTTTTATGACCTCTTTGAGTTTAATTGTTTAGTTTTATTCAACTTTTGTTGTGGTTTAATTAGTTAGATTGAGATTAGAGACAATTAACAATAAGAAACCAAAGACTAGGATCCAGTTTTTAGTTTATAATTTGAAATTTTGCGCTCAATTATTTGTTTCATTAGAAGGGTTATGCTACAGTAGTTTCTCAAAAAATTTTAATCTTTGAAGTGCTGAGTGTGATTTTTTGCACAATTTTATTTTTATTGAATTTTTTTTTTTTCATAATTTTAAAATTTTAAAATTCTATTGACCACTTCTCTAAATTCTTATTATATAATGCATTAATAAAATTTAACGAATTTATATTCACCCTCCATTATATCAATTATAATTATTCATTTATTCAAATTCAAAACATTCATTTTGACTCACTTTGTAGATTAATTTGTACAGGGTTAATCAAATTTTTGAATCCTTATGTCATAGAACCAAAAATTTTAAATATTTTAATGAAACATCACACTTTTATTAATAATTTTATTTCCATAAATTAGCGAATTTCTTTAATTTTACATTGTATTATGCATTATGATGCATTTTCAATAATTGGGGAAAAAAAAAAATTTTTTTTTGATTTTTTTTTTCTCAACAACATGAGATTCAAAATGTCATAAGACCAAAAATTTTAAATATTTTAATGAAACATCACACTTTTATTAATAATTTTATTTCCATAAATTAGCGAATTTCTTTAATTTTACATTGTATTATGCATTATGATGCATTTTCAATAATTGGGGAAAAAAAAAAATTTTTTTTTGATTTTTTTTTTCTCAACAACATGAGATTCAAAATGTCATAAGACCAAAAATTTTAAATATTTTAATGAAACATCACACTTTTATTAATAATTTTATTTCCATAAATTAGCGAATTTCTTTAATTTTACATTGTATTATGCATTATGATGCATTTTCAATAATTGGGGAAAAAAAAAATTTTTTTTTTGATTTTTTTCTTAACAACATGGGATTCAAAATTTTTGGTTAACCCTGTATCCAATTCCAATTTTTATTTTTCTGTACCTCTAGTATCTAGTACTACAAAGTGCCTCCACTTCGAAGAGATTTGTTTTAAAATTCCTTCCTGGAGAGTTTTATTATTATTAAATTATAATTTTTTGGAGGGAAAGTTCAAAGTTCTTATGAGTTATTATGAGTAGGACGGTTGAATCAACTGGAGGTCAGAGCAAAGGGAGTCTCTCTACTTTTTGAGGTCATCACTCCACGTGGACTATCCTTCAACCACTACTACTAAATCAACACATAGAAATTACAAAAATTAAAAAAAAAATGTCTCAAATTACCCCTTATGAAAAAAAAATTTTTTTTTTAATTTTAATTTTTTTTTTAATTTTAATTTTTTTTTTAATTTTACACGTTATCTACAAATTTTTCAAAATTATCATTCTTATATACTTACGCTTTTGAATTTTAATAATAGATATATAAGAAAATAGAATGATAAAAAAAAGTCAAAGTTTATTTTGTGGTAGGAGGGAAATTTTAAATCTTTTCGGGTAATGAGGTAGGTGTGTTAATTAGTCCTGATTGATCAATACAGCAACTCGGGGGTTAATATCCTCTTAATTGAGTAAAAAAAAAAGAAAAAAATAAGAGAAAAACGTCTAAATGAGAAATTGAGCCTAATCAAAAGATCGTAATTCTTTTTGGATAAAAATTTTAGGTGGGAAGGTTTAAATGTCAAGTTTAATTTTTCATTTTCCCTCCTCAACTTCTTGTCTGGGGCAATGTAATAATAATAATAGTAATAATAGTGATGGGTGTTAAATGATGGACCAGAAAAATGAGCAGACACTAATTTAGGCCGGAAATTCATTTTTAAGCTCGGCTAATAGAGCGTTTCAGTTCTTTTTCAAGGTTAAGAAACAACTTTTTCTTCTTTTTNAGAAAAAAATAAGAGAAAAACGTCTAAATGAGAAATTGAGCCTAATCAAAAGATCGTAATTCTTCTTGGATAAAAATTTTAGGTGGGAAGGTTTAAATGTCAAGTTTAATTTTTCATTTTCCCTCCTCAACTTCTTGTNTTTGGATAAAAATTTTAGGTGGGAAGGTTTAAATGTCAAGTTTAATTTTTCATTTTCCCTCCTCAACTTCTTGTCTGGGGCAATGTAATAATAATAATAGTAATAATAGTGATGGGTGTTAAATGATGGACCAGAAAAATGAGCAGACACTAATTTAGGCCGGAAATTCATTTTTAAGCTCGGCTAATAGAGCGTTTCAGTTCTTTTTCAAGGTTAAGAAACAACTTTTTCTTCTTTTTATATAAAAAAACATACCTAATGTTTAACATTTGGTTTACCTACCTGAAAATTATATATGTATGTTTTCATCATTCATTATTATTAACCATGAATAACCATGTGGACTTTCATTATTGTGACAATTATACATTACCTTGAAGTTATAACAATAGGGTTAAATTTATAATTAATTAAATCATAATTGGAACAGTACTGTAGAAATAAAAATAATATTTTTCTTTATAAATTTTATTTACTATGTATTATGTATTATATATATTATGTATTATATGTATTATGTATTATATGTATTATGTATTATATGTATTATGTATTATATGTATTATGTATTATGTATTTATATAAGATATTTATTTATATATATATTGTAAAAAATAAGTGCTTTTCATTTANTTATGTATTATATGTATTATGTATTATATGTATTATGTATTATATGTATTATGTATTATATGTATTATGTATTATTTGTATTATGTATTATATGTATTATGTATTATGTATTATATAAGATATTTATTTATATATATATTGTAAAAAAATAAGTGCTTTTCATTNAGATATTTATTTATATATATATTGTAAAAAATAAGTGCTTTTCATTTATATAATCAATTGTAAAGTTTATAAAAGTTGTAGAATTTATAGAGTAAAAGTGACGTCACTGCGTCTGTTAGAGTCCGGTGAGAGTGGGAGGAGTCAAAGTTTATAAAATGGGATAAAAAGTAAAAATTGTAAGTATAAAAAGTGTTATTTTCAAATTTATTGTTTATAAAAGTTTATAAAATATGGATGAAAAAATGTGTTACTTGTTACCATGAGTTTGTTGAGGTCAGTTGTATAAGTCATTTATATGATTATTATTTTATGAAGTTTACAATAGTAATAAACCTACTTCGTGTATAAAGCGGTAAACCTTATTAAAAAAAATTTTTTTTTTGTTGAAAATATCGTGGTTTTGCTAAAAAAATTTTTGTAGTTTGATAAAATTTTATAATTTTAATAGAAATAAAAACTCAAACTCTTATAATTAAAACGGTTTGTATCAAAGTTTAAAATTTGTTATAAACGTTATAAACTTAACTATTAAGAAAAATTTGATTTTTTTTTAAAATTTGATTAATTATATTAATTTACGTTATTAAAATTTTACCTTTTTTGTTAACTTTTTTGTTAGAAAAATAATACTGAGAGTCTTATGGGGTGTGGTAAAGTAGTAAAAGCGGCTATTGTTGTGGTTGGATGTCTATTGTCCTTTATTTGTGCCTAGCAGGAGGCCCTTCAACACATTCTTGTCAAAAGCACCCTTACTTTATTTTTTCAAAATCATATTAGAATAGTTGGACCTTTTTTTTTTCAAAAAAAAAAAAAAAAAAAACCAAAAAAAAAATTTTTTTTTTTAACATTTTTGTATAAAATAATATTGACCTGAGCATTTATCAAACAGCGACTTCCGCTCTACAACCATGTGAGATAGAATTTGAATAAAAAAACATTAGCGCTAGATTTGAACATTTTCTATTAAAATATTCTCACTCATATTAGTAGTTACTATAACTATTAACTAATTCATATTTTCTATTTTCTTCACCCAGGAGTAAAAAAGATCAATTCCAAAACTAAAATTAACCCTCTGTTTACCAAAATATTAATAAATGGACTTAAATTTGTGAAATTGCATACAAAATAATTACAATAAAAAAAATTTTTTTTTTTATTATGTTAATCAAACTATGAGCCTTCAAATTTTGTTGTATAAAAATTCTTACTAAATACAAAAAAATTAGTGATGACGTAATATTCGAACAAATTATATAACTATTTTGAGGCATATTACACCATTATTAACCCACCGTTGTTCAACTACTATTTTTTACAAGAAATGAATAAAAATAACGAAAACAATAGTGACATATGAACAATGTAACAAAAGCGGATCAGTCGATGTAAAAAAAAACGAACAAAATTTCTCACGATAAGGTAGACTTTATTTATATTTTTTTTGTGTGTGTTGTGTATGTTTGTACCAAGGCGTCTGAAGTGTACAAATGAATTTACCAGGTTAAAGGGCAAGGAGCTACTTAGAAGCTCTGTTTTTAAAATTTGAAGGAAGCCGCTCCTGCTGGAAAACACTTTCTACTTAATTTCATGCTCTTTTATTATTATTTTCTTAATAGAGAGAAAAAAAAATAATTTTTTTTTTTCAAAAAAAAAAAAAAGCTAAAAAAAAACGAGTCCATAATGTAGACAATTAGGAACATTTTGTGTTAAACCAAATTTCCAATTTGTCTCGCGTGGACTACACAATAAGTTCTGTAGGTGAAGTTAATAGGAAAAAAAAAGATAATAAGATGAACCCTTAACAACAATAAAAAGTGAGACAACAATGGAAAAAAAAAATAAAAAATAAAAAATACAATGGGAACAGGACGCGTTTTGGAAAATTTACTAATGAAACGAATTAGCTACGATAAGTTTTTATCATTTAATTGTTGTAAAACTAATTTTAAGACTCAAGAGTCAGAAAATGAAGATAAAAAATAGACATTTGAGGCAATTTGATAGAAAAATCAGTAAAAATTAAAATTTTCCCGGTCTGATGAGAGTTAAAACTCTCTTGTAGTCAATGACCTGGAACAATTTATATTAAAAGTGAATAATTATGGATTTTCTACGCATGACTGGTTCAAATTTAAACCATAACATAATTCAAAATTGGTATGTTCAATTTACTCTTACCTTTAGCTCTCCAGCTGTTTGAATTTCTTGTCAAGGACATAGACAGAAAATACGTAGTCATTTGAGGGTTACATTTTATGTTTAGGGTTTAAGTAAATAAAAATTTGAATTTCTCACTAATAAATTTATCTTAAAAAAAAATTTTTTTTTTTAAATACTTAAATGAAAATATAAAAAATATAAAAAAAATCAAATATTTTGACTTATTTGAAAAAAATTGGGGTATTATGAGACATAGTTTCATAGTTAACTCTTGAGTCACACTATATAGTTACGTTTGGTGTAATCATTGTTGTCCCGTCGCCTTAGGATTCATAGATATCCCAAATTTTTGTGATTGGGGTGGTGTGAGATTGATGAGAAAATGCCCGGGGACATATGAACTACTGGAAAAGATCTCTTTTTTTTTGTATTGTCTACTGATGAAGAAGGCGGTAATTATGAAGACTCTTTATTAAAGTAAAAAAAATAAAACTCAGGTAGAGATTTTTGTATTCATTACATTAACATTAGCTCCTGCCTATACAAATTATCATCGAAAAACTTTTCCTTTCAAATTGTTTTGTTATTTTTTCTTTGTCTGACGTTCCGCCCATTGAAAAATTTGAATCATGACGCCATCACCTTCAAAATATTTAAAAAAAAAAATTTTTTTTTATTGGAAATTATACACTAAGTTCAAAAAAAAATTCAAAAAAATTTTTTTTTTTTTTTTTTTTTTTGGAAATTATACACTACGTTCAAAAAAAAATTTCAAAAAAAAAAAAAATTTTTTCCGCTTAAATACAATTATTGTATTTAAGCGGGAAAAAAAAATTTTTTTTTAAGTTAAAGGAAAATACAGTGCGTTCAAATAAGAAATTTGCAAAATTTTTGAGAAAATATTTTGCAAAAAATCAAAAATTTGATTGTATGTCAAAATTTTGTATACATTATGAACCCCGCGGAATATGTGGATTTTAAATCGTTTGAAATTAACCCTACTTTTTAATTAATTTAAAAATTAATAAAATTATAATTAAAATATTAATTAATAAAATTAACCCAATTTTTCCTTCGTATTTTTTAATTTTTTTATGTTTTTGGTTTTTTTATTTCTTTTTTTTTGCGGGAAATACAAATAATTTTTGAAATTCAAAATAATAATCGAATTATCTCGCCATCAATAATCATCTTGCCTGACATTGTTGGGCAACATCCCGCCTACATTTTTATTTTTGTCTTTATGAATAGTACCGTGTGTCATAGTCATAAAATTTATAAAATTCATAAAAATTCATAAAATTCATAAAAATTTATAAAATTCATAAAAATTTATAAAATTCATAAAAATTTGTGAAATCCATAAAATTATTGATGCCGTAAAAAAAAAATTTCAAAAATTCATAAAATTATTCATGCCGCAAAAAAAAAATTTCAAAAATTCAAATTCAATTAAATCAGCTTCAAATAAAAAATTAAATTATTCAAATTGGTTAAAATTGAATTTTTTAATTTTATGACATTAGTGATGATAAGTTATACTGATATGAGTCGGTAACAATCTATTCTAAAATTAATCAACATTTTTCTTCTTTTTGTTTTAGTATTTAATTTACGTTTATTCGAATAAGAATTAATTGAGGAATTTGAGATTGTCCATCTAACTACGAGAGAAGTGTAAAGAGAAAAAAAATTATTATTTTTTTTTTTTTTTGAAATTTGCGCCTTACAGTTTAGCGCCGATAAAGCTAATGGCACAAAATAAAAACACAACAAAATTTTTTTTAAACAATAATAATTAAAATTAGTTCTTTTGGCTTTTAGATCTCGATGACACGATGTTAAGTTAATGTACAGGATTTTCTATTTGGTATACGACGAGTGTCAGGGTGGGAGAAAAAAAACCTGAACAATAGTGTAGCATAGCAACAATAATGGTAACTTATCTAAATTTTTGGAGTTTGGATGATTTGAGGTTTTGCGCCTGCGTAGAGGATTTTCATTGATTTTCGTCTGTATCCTCATGATTTGTGGGAGAATGGGAATTTGTAGGACTTGAGCTACTCGGAGGATGAGTTTCTCTGTTATAGAAAGCCGATAGACTCTGCAGTGACGAAGAAGCTGGCAACATTGGTTGTTGTGCAGCTAAAGCCGCTGCCATAGCAACTGCAGGTGAAGGGAAATGAGAAGGGTACAACCTGTGAAAAAAAAATAACAATTTTTTTGAATTTTTTTTTAACTAAACCTTGTCTGAAAATTGATTTGATCATTTTCAGTAAACAAGGGAAATTTAAAAAATTTTAGAGTCATGCGCAGTAAAAATTTTTATTTGTACATACCATTGTTGGTCATACCTGTAGGGCATTGGTTTGGGTATGGCTGCAGCAGCTGCTTGTCTTGCTGCAGCGTCAAATGAAGCCCAAGGAGCGAAAGTTGATGGCGTTGGGGCAGCGGAATAAATACGCTGAAGCGCTGCATAATTTCCCGCTTCCGCTAATAGCTCCAATCCTACTGCTGTTTGTCTCTTCCACTTTGTTCTATAAAATAAAATCATTGAATCTTTATATTATCTTCATCATTACCTAACGGGAGGAGCACAAAAAAACTCATAAAATGAACGTAAAAGAACGGCATTTGTAATTTACTTGTTTATGAGGTGCCCAGACAATAATATCATAAAAGTCAATAAACGTAGTACATACTGTAATCTCTCAAAAATNTTGTTTATGAGGTGCCCAGACAATAATATCATAAAAGTCAATAAACGTAGTACATACTGTAATCTCTCAAAAATAGTAGTACTATTTACAAAATTTTGAATTTAAACTTCCCGGGTGGTTTTTTGTAGAAAAATTGGATCTTATCAATAGATACCAACGATCGGCTGAATATGGATAGAAATTTATGTTTAATTTAATTTTNTTGTTTATGAGGTGCCCAGACAATAATATCATAAAAGTCAATAAACGTAGTACATACTGTAATCTCTCAAAAATGGTAGTACTATTTACAAAATTTTGAATTTAAACTTCCCGTGTGGTTTTTTGTAAAAAAATTGGATCTTATCAATAGATACCAACGATCGGCTGAATATGGATAGAAATTTATGTTTAATTTAATTTTGAAATAAATAGTTTTATTATTATTAATAAATATTTAAATTATATTATGTACAGTGCGACTACAAATCTCAAAGTCTATGGGACGCTACTTTTGATCTCATGCTCATAGCTGGAGAAAGCAGTACTTTTATAATTGATACTCAAACAGCATTTTGACTCGAATTTTTTTCGGGGAAAGTATTATTAGCAGTTTCAGTTTCAGAAAGACTATCCAAAAGTAGTGGAACAAAGTAAAAAAATAAAGGCTTTACGATCATTAGAACAAAAGTTATGACTTTTTGAAAATTGAAATTCTTGGATCTTATTTTGAGACAGTGTATTAAGAGATGGGCGTTTCAAAAGAAGATCCAAAAATTTCAATTTTCAAAAAGTAAATATAACTTCTGATATATTGATAGTAGAGACTTGATTTTTTTAACTTTGTATCTTACTTTTCAATCGTCTTTCTCAAACTGTATAGTATTTTCTCCAGAAAAAATTAAAACAACTTGGCAACTTGTTTTTGCAAATAAAATTACCTACTTTCTCCAGCAAAAGGACATGGACCAATAGTCTCTTTCTTATGAAACATTATTTATGGTCGGACTGTAAAACACAACTGATAACATTGATGGTTGTGGGCTCACACCATCTCGGTATCAGATAACTTTCGTTACACTATTGGACACAAAGTAAATGACGCTATTTTCAGATTTTTAACTTCTAGAGATTTATTAAAAGTTGAAAAGTTATTGTATCATTGTTATCGGCTCATTTACGCGAAAACAAGCGTACTAAGGGTTAGCGTCAACTTTTTGAGTTTTACATTTCTCCCATAACCCATACCCGCCAAAACTATGAAAATGAGAATTATTCAAAAATTCTCCCTACAATTCTTTGAATGTCAGTGGAAAAACTATTTTTTTCTCCAACTGTCTGCGTAATTCGTATGGCTAACACACTACATGTAAAACTAAAAAAAAAAAAAATTTTTTTTTTTTCGGCTATCCGGCGCAAAAAAAAAATTTTTTTTTTTATGCGCCGTTGGTGTGACCGATGTTAAAAATTCTACTAGGAACGTAATTAGCTCTTGTAGAGCCCCAAAAACCAATATGAAAAAAAAAAAAACCAAAAATGAATTATTAAAGGGTGATTAGGGTACTTTTCATTTATGCGTTTAAGATTAGTGAGACATAAATTTTGAGCGGGTGATTTGTTTTGAAAGTGTCGTGTATAAGTTCTAATTATCTCTTCTTTACACCATGTTCCTAAAACCCTTACAAATGAAACAGAGTTTCCGTTTTATTGTTTTCTATACCACATGCAATCGGTTCCATGTATTCGTCTAATGGGTTAATTAACTAAACAATTACATTTTCGCATGCAATCGAAAAAAGCGGAAAAATTTTCCCTCACTTTACCCTATTCCTGGGAAAAATGAGACACGGGAACGTCCCATTACAAAACCATTATTTCAAACTTAAAATTTATCAAGAAATGAATGAGTGATTGGCGGTTAAATTAAAATTTCTATATACTAAAATTAATATTCATAATCAAAACTTCAAATTCAATATTCAATTAGAACCGATTAGTACTAGTATTAGTATTAGTATTAGTATTAGTATTATTATTAGTATTAGTATTAGGTAATTAGTAAAATTGTAATTAAGATTAAAAAAAAAATTTTTTTTTTCTTACCGTCTATTTTGATACCAGGTTTTGACTTGAGTGTCAGTTAAATTCAGTTTTGCTGCTAACTCCATTCTAATTAAGATAAATTAAAATTAACAAAAACTCAATTAACCAACTAGGTCATTATACATATTGTTTCAATTTCCCCCCTATAGATTAGTACAATTTAACTGGTTAAATTGAGTTTAAATATATAGATTATAATAATACCCAATCCACTTAAAGTGCAACTGTCTACTCTAAAGCGTCTCTATGGTCTAAATTAGCGCCATACAAAAATGGGCAGTGTTGTGAATTCAGTTCAATTCAGTTCATTATTTTCCAGTTCAGTATTTTTGACCGAACTGAACTGAACTGGAAGGGTCTTGAAGATGCAAAAGTACTGAACTGAACTGAACTGGAAAAACAAGGTTTAGTTGAAATACTGGACTGGACTGTACTGAACTGAACTGGAAAGAAGATTTCTAAATATAATTACTGAACTGAACTGAACTGGAAGGATCTTGAAGATGCAAAAGTACTGAACTGAACTGGAAAGGTCTTGAAGATGAAAAAATACTGAACTGAACTGAACTGGAAAAACAAGCTTTAGTTGAAATACTGGACTGAACTGAACTGAATTGGACACCTTTTCTCAGGAACTGAACTGGAATTTACCCTCCCAGTTCCTAACACCAATAGTTCCCAACAGTGTTGGGAATGCACTATATTTCAGTTTTTTTCCAGTTCAGTTCAGTTTTTTTGGACTGAACTGAACTGAACTGGAAAAGGTTTGAAATTAACAAATACTGAACTGAACTAGAAAAAAAGATTTAAAGTAATTACTGAACTTAACTGAACTGGAAACTACCCTTCCACTTCCCAACACTAAATATGGACTATACACTCAAAATACGCCTATCGAAAAAATCAAAAAATTTGACTATTTAGGTTACAACAACCTAAAATAAGACTTTAGATAACCGAAACAGCATTAATAAACCTAAAAATTACAATAATAAGCCTTAAATAGACCTAAGAAATCTAAAATATTCTTCAAAAATGTTTAGTTCATATTAGACGTATGCTCATATTGTGTATAGGCCTTATTGGGTTGAACGATATAGTTATTATTTAAGTCGGAAATTTGTTTTCCAAATAATACATAAATAAATGTAAAATTTTTAGTAGAATTGTATATTTTTTAAATGGATTTAAAAAAAAACGAAATTAAAAATTTTATAATAAATTTTTAAATATATTCTTACCTGTCTTGTACAGATAAATATTTTTGTCGTTCAAATGATTTTTCTAAAGTCTGGAGTTGATGATCTGTGAAAGCTGTTCTTGCTTTTCGTTGTTTTTTACTCAGACTTGAGGAATGATGGTGATTGGTGGAATTTGAATTTCCCGCTGGTAAACCCGAATGCCCATGCGGTGATGAGTCTCCACCCTCACTCTCCTCATCATCTTCATCTTCTTTCACACTCCCTTAAAATCAACACCATCAAACACATAAATCATCAAAAAGTTCACATAATTTACATAAATTAACAATTTTAAGTTTTAATTACTCAAATTCTTATAATTTATTATAAGATAATAAATTTTGATATATTTTTAAATAATATCTTCTGATGATAGATAGCAAATTAACTTCAAATTTCTTTTATTCATTGTAAATTGATGGAATTAATAAAAAAAAAAAAAATATTGTGAGACTTGACTTGACTTGAACATTTTTTTTTAAATTTCCCACGCAATTAGCCTTGTTTCATACAGAATAAAGTAATAATTATGTTGAAACTTACCGGCTTAATTTTAAAGGAAAACGAAATTATTTGTTTTATTTCTTATTTTAAATTTAATACATAAATTAGACATGATTTATGCTATGGCCTTGGGATTAATTAGTATCAAATTTCTAATGCAAAAAAATGCGAAATAGTGCAAAAAAAAAAAATTTTTTTTATAGATTGCATGATTATATTAAAAATGTAGGAATTTGAAGAAACATTCAATTAGGTATTATATTTCTATTATAAATTCATAATATTTTTATGTATTTTAATAAATAGAAAGAAAAAATTAATATTATTAATTAAAAATATTAATTAAAATAATTTATTTTTATTTTTATTTATTAAGAATATTATTATGGGAAAACTATACTTTTGTCAGTAAACCATAATTTTAATGATAATGTATTTAATTGTTATTTTTGAATGCCCAATTTAATATTTTTAAGGTTGGCATACCCTTCAAAAAAAAAAAGCTTTAAACAATAGAGTAAAAAAAAAGTTAATTGATTAACCCTCTCGATGGTAACCCAAATTCAAATAATTTCAGTGCCGAACTTACCAATAAAAATCTATTACCAAATTCGAGATAACTTTTTCTTAAATTTTTTTTTCAATTTTGATAATTTGTTATTTTTCATAATTTTGGTTCTAAAAAATTTTACCAGTTATAAGAAATGAGGGTTAATCATATAAATCTTCAGTATGTAAAGCTTAAACTTAAATCATTTCCATAAATTGACTTGTTTGAGTTTAAATCATAGAATACAGACAAAGTCTCAAGTTACCCCAAACCATAACGAAATGATCCAATTTACTCTCTTTTAGGAAAGAAATAAGCCACAAATTGGTTAATAAATAAGTCATCATTAGCTAAACATGAAAAGCATAAAACCAGTGAAGGAAGACCCTCCATTGTGTTTTTTTTTGGTTTTGCAATTATGGGAAATTTGGCAAGTTGAAGACATGCATGGGAACGGGAAAACAAATTGAGATGAATAGTAAATCCTATCAATTCCTTTAAATGCTGCCAAAACAGCACTAGCCGAAACGAAAAAAAAAAAGTTTGCAAAAAAAAAAGTGAATTTAACACGAAAACAAATTGGCATGCTGTTACCTAATAAGCAGAACCGATTTAAAAAAATATTTAGTCTATAAAAGCGCATTATATATTAATTGCATCACTGATTGTAGATATGAGATAATATAAAATATTATTTAATTTATTTAAAAAAAATTTTTGATTTAATTCCTATGTTACACAGGATGTTTTTTTGTTTATAGTTTACACAGGATTAATTTATTTTTTTTAGTTTACACAGGGTTAATCTCTTTTTTAGTTTAAGTAGGGTTAATTTTTTTTTTTTAATTTTTACAATTAATTATATTTCATGTTTAATTATTATATTATGTGGAGCTAATTTTTTTTACGTTTGGTTTAAGCAGGGTTAAAATTCTTTATTGATTAGTTTAAAGAAGGTTAAGTTTTTGTGTTAATTCTTAGTTTACGTAGGGTTAATTTTTTTTTTTTTTTTTTTTTTTTTTTGAAGATGTTTTGAAGTAGTAAAAAAAATTCTATTTTTTATTTAATTTTACTCATTTTAAAATTTATTATTTTCTAAATTTCATTTTGTTGACAATATTTCAACCCCCTATAAGTTCCTTAGCGTGTAGAGGGTTTGAAAATTGGACATGTGATAGTTTGTATTGGACTAAAGTTTTATAAATTTTTGATGTGATCGTGTCTACAATTGCTCGAATCCGTCCCTCTTGTAAATCCAATTGGAAGAAAGAATCAAAAGCTCACTTGTCCTGAATTATTAAAGGAGTCAATCAGAGAAAGGACACTGATTGAGGCTAATACAACATTTAGACGACGGCTTTCAAATAGTAAAGCACAACTCACCACTACCATCGTCAGAAACCAATCAACTTCTCTCATTTAAATTTTATAAGAATAGAATATTTTTTGGACAACTATGAGTGACAAAAGAATAGTTACGCGTGCGCATGACAGTCATGTGATCGTTTCCCTTAATAAAAGTTAAAGGAATCTGCAGGTGACATGACAGCTGGCAGGAAATCCCACTTATGAGCTGATTCACTACGATTAACGCTCTGACTCAAGTCAAAACTCACCCCTTTGCTGACTCAAAATTTATTTCATATATTTTTCAGAGTTTAATGACATGGCAGAAAAAAAAATCAACAATCACATAACAATAGGTTCACAACAATGGTCCTCGAAATTTAGATTTTGTTAGCCGTTTTTTTGTCTTAACCCTAAAGTACCCAACTTGTGCAAGTTTAACACAAGTTTTCATACAATTTACCCCATTAGTAAAAATACAGACAGAATCAATATATTTTAAATTTTAAAGTTTTGTAATTTTAAATCAAATTTTGCAATTTTGTTTCAAATTTTGTAATTTTGTTTCAAATTTTGCAATTTTGCTTCAAATTTTACAATTTTGTTTCAAATTTTGCAATAATTTTACAATTTTGTCATTTTGCTCCTTTTGATTTTGTCGTGTTTATAACTTATCATAAATTCCTTTACGAATTAAAAAGAAATAATTTGTATAGGCTAAAAATCTACCAAATTGAACGCTTCCGATGTTGCAATTTCTTAAAAAAAAATTAAAAAAAAAATTTTTTTTTTTAGAAAATAAATTTAAAATTTTGTCAACTTTTTACCTTTGATTGACTCAGAGTCTTCATAATCTGAAGATTCACCACCACAAGTTGACCTCCGGAAGGACAAATCTTTGGGAAGAAGTTCACCTGGCAACGGTGCATTCGGTGGTAGGTGGTGATGATTGAGTAGATGAGAAAAATGTGTAGGATGGAGTAGGGGGTGGTGGTGATTTCTATTAGTGAGGGGGTGGGTTTCATCTTTTTCAGCCGCTGATGATAAAATATCATTAATCAAAAATCTTGCTCGTTTCATACTATTAACACTCGTTCCATTGTTATTATTTGTCATAACACCTCCTGGAGACCTAGGTCGATTTCCGTTTTCTAATAGTGACATTGTTGAGGTCGTTGGAGTCACTAAAGAGGGTGTGTCCATATGTGGGGTTAATTGATTAAGTGGAAATTTTCTAATTTGATGATTTCGATTACTACTACTACTAATAATACTATTTAGTTCACTTTCTCTACTATTCTGTTGACAAATAGGTAAATTTTGACTTTGAGCTTGACCTCTTCGGGGTGAATCGGAAGAGTCTTCGGTGGAGAGGTCAGAGGTAACGGATGACATAGAAGAAGGTCCTGAGGTCACTCCGATAACTTCCGAACTCCCATGAACAGTCATAGCTCTCAATCAATAGAGAAAGAGCAATCGGCATTTAGTTTAAAAAAGGCGCTATTTTTTAAATTTAAAAAAAAAAACACTACAAATTCAAGACACTTTTAAGTTACTAACAGACGTAAAAATCTTTACGAATTAAAATTTCCCACCAAAATGACAGATTTCTATCTCAAAGATACCAAAACATGTACCAAAATGAATAAATTTTGTATGTCTCACTTTCCCCTAATGTCTTAAAAACTCTTTTTCAAATTTAAAGATAACGTCCAGATAAATTTTAGAATGATCAATCACTTCTTTTTTCTATTTGTTTTGTCTAAAATATGTCCACAATTAATCACAAATTGGAATGTTTAGAGTTTAGTTGTTAAGTTGGAATTGTGAGAACAATAGTGTGCACCAAAAATCAGTCTCAATTCACCCCGTTTAATATTTGTATCGTAGAATTTAAAGTCAAATCACACTAGGAGTAACTTTCTGTAGTAAATATTTATGAAATGATTTATAAAATTTTAAAATTTTTGTTACTATTGTTCTAAAAAAATTTTTTTTTTCAACCATTGGTTTGTTTCAATTGACCGTGGAAAGTGTGTGATTATGGCTAATAGTTATATTAATTAAGTGGTTGGTAATTGCTCAGTTAGTAAGGAAAGAGCGGTGGGTACTTGTTGCTCGTGAGTTTTGGTACTGAAACTCCTTCTGTAGAAGATCTTCTGAAGAGAAGAGACTGAGATACTCCTAAACGACTCAATTTCAAATTGTCCCGCCCTCTCCTGTCCCCTGATTGGTCTAAACTCAGCCAGAGGAAAAAGAGACTCCTAATTGGTCCTCCTTCAAATCCCCCCTCCCCCCCTTCCTTACAAAGGGAATAAAAGGAACTAAACGACCGGCTTTCCACCTCTTTCACTCCTATCTACACAACAGAGCCGAATTCAACAAGCATACTACGGAAAAGTACTTTTTTGATTATACAAAATATAAATCCATAGAAAATATATATTTTTTTAAGATATAGAAAAAATATGTGATATATTATCAAAATTTTCAAATTATATAAATGGAAATTTGTTTTATTTTGGCAAATGTAAATGATGGGTTAATCAACATACACAAATACAGTAAAATCTCGTTATAATAGATTCCACAGAATTGTGAAATTTGGTTATTTATTATTATTTATTTTTAGTTTTTAATTTTATATTTTATATCTTATATTTTATATTTTATATTTTATATTTTATATTTTATATTTTATATTTTATATTTATTATTTTATATTTATTATTTATTATTTACTATTTATTATTTATTATTTATTATTTATTATTTATTTATTATTTATTATTTATTATTTATCATTTATTATTTATTATTTATTATTTATTTATTATTTATTATTTATTATTTATCATTTATCATTTATTATTTATTATTTATTATTTATTATTTATTATTTATTATTTATTATTTATTATTTATTATTTTATTATTTTTGTGTATTCTCGGAAATACCCTATGTTACTTTATTTATCAGACATTAATAATATTTTGTTATATGCTTCATGTGTAAACACAAAATCCATTTTGATGTTGTTATAATACCATTGTTGCCATATTCAAGCCTTTGAGTATGTAATTTGACTATAATAATGTTACTTTTATACCTAACTATTAACCTGATAGATTGAGATCTGTAAATTTTTTAGAAAATTTTATCTAATGACGTATTCATTGAAATATTTGTCAACGAATTAGCATTTTATTGAAAATTAAACATTTGCGCTATAAACCATACAATACNTCATTGAAATATTTGTCAACGAATTAGCATTTTATTGAAAATTAAACATTTGCGCTATAAACCATACAATACACGCCTTCACTTGCTCAATAAACCATAGCCTTCACTTGCTCAATCTAATAAATAAATAAATAATAAAAAATAAATTAGCTAATTTAAAAATGGCAAAATTNCTTTTATACCTAACTATTAACCTGATAGATTGAGATCTGTAAATTTTTTAGAAAATTTTATCTAATGACGTATTTATAAAAGTATTCATTGAAATATTTGTCAACGAATTAGCATTTTATTGAAAATTAAACATTTGCGCTATAAACCATACAATACACGCGCCTTCACTTGCTCAATCTAATAAATAAATAAATAATAAAAAATAAATTAGCTAATTTAAAAATGGCAAAATTTTATCATCTTTTTATATATTTTATATATATTTTAGAGAATTTTTATACAAGCATTTAATAGAGCCATTTATATATTATTTATTTAAAAATTTTATCATGTGTAGAATAAATTAATTTTTTTTTCTCACATATGAAAGAATAAATAAATGAAACTTCAAATTCATTTAGGAGATAATAATTTTTATAAAACATTTTAAAAATTTTAAGAAAATAATTTCTTGACCATTTATATTAAATACAGATACACAATTTGTTCTAAAATTAAAAGCGCAACATTTAAAAAATGTGCAAATTTTTTTGATAATCTGAACTCTTTATTTCATTATCTTGTTACATTTAATTGATGTTCACAAATTTCTTATGTAAAAAATTTAGTGTAAATTGTACATACATGGGTTACATTCCTAATGTTTTTTTAATTAATGTAATAATATAAATAATTTTTTTTTTGGTAAGAATCCGAACTATGATTTTGAAAATGAGAAGGGGAAAGTGTGAATTCTTGTTTTTTCTCCGCCTTTTGTCCTGAGTTGGCTTAAGCCTAAAAAATACAGAAAATATCAGAACAATAGGATAATTCTATAATGTATAAATTCTAAAGAAGGATTTACATAAAATGAGTAGAGGCAAGGAAGCGGATGATTAAATTACCAAAATTCTAGTCCAATTCATTTAATCAATTTCAAAAAATTGATTAAATGAATATATATTTAAAAAATTTGGAATCAATTTTCATAAAATTAAAAAATTAAATTANTGAAAATTAAATTTTAAAATTTGGAATCAATTTTCATAAAATTAAAAAATTAAATTATTTTCCATTTTTTTAATTTTTTAAATAAATTTTATCAAAAATCAAATTTTTCATTTTTTAAATTCATATGAATCTATTACTACTATGAATTTGTAACAATTCAAACACAAATATAGAAATACCAGTAAATTTCATATTAATATGTTTTTGATACAAATATAAAATTTTTTCAATTTTTAGAAGAAAAAAAAAGACTTTTTCTTATTAGAAACTTTGGTAGTTTAATTTGAGCTTAACAACCTTATGAGAAAAGAAAAGAAAAAAAAAAACTAAAAATTGATATCATTCAAAATATTGTGATTGAATCAAACATTAGATGAATCTATTATATAATTTTAGACTCCTGCGCATTTTTCTCATCATTTGACAGATTCATATTTTTATACACAAAAATTGTCAGTGAGATCTTTCCTAACCAAATGCGAGCTACTAAAGTAAAGTTTTAATCCAAATTCTTAAATATGAGGAGATAATAATTTTAATTTTCTACAAAAGTTTTTTTTTTTACAATTGAGGTCATTCACCTTTTCCCTAGTACTAGTAATTCTTAAATTCTTTTGTCCGTTGATTTAAGTAGTAATTTCTTTTGTTTGTATTTCAAAATATCTTACTCATATGTTCCAAAACAACTAAACTTCCAAAAATTCTTGTAGTTCAGTTAAAAGTTTTATTGAATTAAAAAAATCTGGGTAAAAATAATTGAAATTATATTGACAGAGAAATCCCACCATATTAAATCTAATTGGATTTTTTTTTGATTTTCAAAAAATAACAAATTTCTCCCAACTCAAGATTTCACTCGCGCTCACTCTATATACACAAAAATATATACAGTGAATACACAAAATTGTGTTGTCAAGATAAAATCAACAAAATTGATCTAAACATACCAAACTGTGAAATGAAAAAAAAATGAAGTTCATTCAACCCATATTATTTTCCTATTTGAAATTAATTTAAATCTTTCCATTATATTTTCCATTATAAAAGTTTAATTTTTTTGCAAATAATATTCGAATAATTGTATTTTTGTAATAAAATTAATAAAAAAAAAAAAAAAAAAATTTAAATCTTGATATTTTCTTCTATTTATTACAGTTGCTAAAGAAAAAATTGTTGGCTGTCCGAATTTACAAAAAAATCAACTTAATTTAATCAAACTTTGAATTTCCAAGCGTAGGATTTTTCAAAGACATTCACTGTACACGGTGTTCAAATAAGAATGCGAAAATCCGGGACTAGAATTTTTAAAAATTCTCACAAATTAAACTCTTCTGACATTTTTTAACTAAATTTTTGTAGGAACGGTTTCCAATAGCTTGAACAGTTTATAATGTATAAAAAAGTGTGACATAAAATCAATAATTTTTGATTATCGGCAAAATCATATGACTCAAAAAAATTTCGTCTTCTTATTTGAACACACTGTATATATGATTTTAAATTGGCATAATTCCGTGCGTGGGTCCTTTTTGTAAAAGATTAGAGGAGATAAGGATCTCATTTTGGGGCCCTTTTCTCTATGTCCCTTCAAGCGGAAATGTTTTCTCGTGTTTTTTTTTTTTTTTTTTTTTTTTTTTTTTTTTGGGGGTAAACTTTTGCTTTCTATTTTGAAAATCCCACCGACGAATCACGAGACCTCAATTATCTCCATCACCACAAAAAACCCCAAAAGTGAGTAGTGCCGTATGCCGGATGTAATAGTCAAAATTTACTTCCCTAGATTTAAGGACATAATTACGCGGTTTTGTAAATGTCGCTTTCGCGTGTCATCTCACCTAAATCATATTTAGTAAAAATAATTTCTGTTTTATCGTCATAAAATATCATATTTTTTATATTGAATTCAAATTTTAAAATAATTTCCCACTAATTTATTTTTTTTAAGTTTTATTGATGAACGGTAGTAAAGAATGAACGGTTTTTTTTAAATTATTCAATTATTTTTTTCAAACTAATGACTGTCAAATTTTAAATAAATCTTAATATGATTANTATCGTCATAAAATATCATATTTTTTATATTGAATTCAAATTTTAAAATAATTTCCCACTAATTTATTTTTTTTAGTTTTATTGATGAACGGTAGTAAAGAATGAACGGTTTTTTTTTTAAATTATTCAATTATTTTTTTCAAACTAATGACTGTCAAATTTTAAATAAATCTTAATATGATTAGNTTTTTTTTAAATTATTCAATTATTTTTTTCAAACTAATGACTGTCAAATTTTAAATAAATCTTAATATGATTAGTATGACAAATTATACATAATTTCAACACTATTCATCTAAATCTTAACATATGTTTAAAATTTGAAGTTGGCGGGTAAATTTGAATTGAGTAGGTATGAGTAATGATCACTTTTTTTTTTGAGTTGAGTTGAGTCATGTAATAGTGTGGTTCCTAACAAGGCAGAAGTCGTGCTTAAGGAGCATGAGACAGCGGGTTTGCGTCCGTTTCCGCTTACAATTTTTCTTATTTCCGTAGTCAAATATTAAAATATTTGCGATTAATCTATAAATTTATAGTACGCATGCGTGCAATAGTTATATTTTTTTAAGTTTAAAAATGATTATAAAAAATTTTAGTGAATTTATAACATTCTTTTTATTTCTTGTATAATAGAGTTGAGAGAAAAGTAGAGTTGTGCGCGGCAAAATCTATTTTTTTTATTATTAGTAAAAAAAATTTTGTTTTTGTTTACTAAAGCCTCATATAAAGAAGCGCAGGTCAAAAAATTAAAAAAATTNTTAGTAAAAAAAATTTTGTTTTTGTTTACTAAAGCCTCATATAAAGAAGCGCAGGTCAAAAAATTAAAAAAATTGGCAAAAAATATATAATTTTTTTTTCGCAATGAATCTAGATAAAGTTTTTTTTTCTTATGATAAAAATTCTGTTTCCCCTATTGTTCTAATTTAAATTAGTGTGCGAAATTTAAATTTGTGTGTCAAATTTAAATAATTTCTGTTTAACTCATCAATTTTAGTCAACCCTATTTTTTTTTGTTTATTATATGCAATTTTATGGAGTGTAAAAATTTAAAAAGTCTCTTTTGATATTACCAAATGATTTTAAATGTTTTTGAGTTATAAAATTGATTCCCAGAAATTCGATGACTAAATCAACTAAAGTCGATAAAATGCGGGGAGAAACAAATTGAAATTTAAATCCTCAAATTAGCCCCCAATTGAAAAGTTAAAAAAAAATAGTCTCAAAATTTTTTTTTCAGTTGTTTGAAATTCAAGATGTTAGTTGAGAAGAGTTTAATCCGTTCAATTTCAATAGGATTTTTGACTTATTTTGACGAGCGGGTAACTCAAGTAACTTTATATGATAAGCGCGAGATGTAAAAATGTCAAAAAATGAAGTTAATCTCTATTTGTTGAGATGTATTCAAAGGAAAAAAGATGGAAAAGTGAGTTTGAAATCGCATAAGCCAACTCCTGGCACCAAAAGAGAAAAAAAAAGAAAATCTGTCAACACCTTTCTTCAAGAGCAAGACTCTATTCTCTCAAATATATGTCGTAGTAGAGATTATTTTTATTTTTGTTAAAAAAAAAACTAAAAACTGTTAATATAACTGTAAAAATATATAAAGCTTTTTTTATAAAAAAAAAATTTTTTTTTAAGACTACATTATGAAATATTTCAAAAATCATTTTATTTTTATTTCATATATTCAAGAAATCATACTTAACTTGAAATTANACATTATGAAATATTTCAAAAATCATTTTATTTTTATTTCATATATTCAAGAAATCATACTTAACTTGAAATTATCTATTACAACTTTGGTTCTATTATTAAATTTTCAATAGTAAGCAAACCTTATTAAAATTAGAGTTTTATAAATTAGCACTATACTGTTGGGTACGCCAAATTTTAATTTTAACATGTAAAATGCAAGTTATGTATAGTACTAATTTTAATGTAGCTTACTTTGGGTCTTATTTTTTAACCAATTTGAATTTTTTTTATAAAATTAAAAATTAATTTAAAAATTTCCGCGTGTTTCAAAATCTACCCCGATTTGTCCCAATATACCCAACAATATACCCCATACCAAAAAGGGCTACACCCAATATGCGCCACCCAAAAATATAAGAAAATTTATCTAATTAAAATATAGCAACNATACCAAAAAGGGCTACACCCAATATGCGCCACCCAAAAATATAAGAAAATTTATCTAATTAAAATATAGCAACTTAAAATGAAACATGATATAACCGAAGCATAAAAAAATTGACCTAAAAACCTAATAATAGACCTAAAAACATAATAATAGACCTAAAAACCTAATAATAGACCTAAAAACCTAATAATAGACCATTAAACCTAATAATAAACCTAAAAACCTAATAATAAACCTAAAAACCTAAAAATGGACCTAAAAACCTAATAATAGACCTAAAAAATCTAATAATAAACCTAAACCCCTAACAACCTAAAAACCTAAAAATAGACCTAAAAACCTAAAAATAGACCTAAAAACTTAAAAATAGACCTAAAAACCTAATAGACCTAAAAACTTACTTATAGATCTAAAAACCTAATAATAAACCTAAAAAATCTAATAATATACCTAAAAATCTAATAATAGACCTAAAAATCTAATAATAGACCTAAACCCCTAACAACCTAAAAACCTAAAAATAGACCTAAAAACCTAAAAATAGACTTTAAAACCTAAAAATAGACCTAAAACCCTAATAGACCTAAAAACTTACTTATAGATCTAAAAACCTAATAATAAACCTAAAAAATCTAATAATAGACCTAAAAATCTAATAATAGACCTAAAAACCTAATAGACCTAAAAACTTACTTATAGATCTAAAAACGTAATAATAAACCTAAAAAATCTAATAATATACCTAAAAACCTAATAATAGACCTAAAAACATAATAATAGACCTAAAATCTAATAATAGACCTAAAAACCTAATAGACATTAAACCTAATAATAAACCTAAAAACCTAACAATAAACCTAAAAACCTAAAAATGGACCTAAAAATCTAATAATAGACCTAAAAACCTAATAATAGACATAAACCCCTAACAACCTAAAAACCTAAAAATAGACCTGAAAACCTAAAAATAGACCTAAAAATCTAATAGACCTAAAAACGTACTTATAGATCTAAAAACCTAATAATAAACCTAAAAAATCTAATAATAGACCTAAAAACCTAAAAATATTCCCTAAAATGTTTCCTGTCTACGACAGGTGAAGTTTGTGATTGTTATTGATCATTTGTAGACTCCTGTGAGCTCTTCCATATGGCTCTCGGCTCTTGGCTCAATAGGAAAATGAGCCTTTTTAAAGAAGTCTCTTTTATTCTATTGTATTCTTAATTGCATTTGAGTGGAGTTTGGTGGTGTGGAGCCAAAAGGCTCATTCAACAAACACTTCAAAAAAAAAAGATACATGAGAGACGTAAATTCAACAGAAAATTTAATCGGGACTCTTTCTAAATAGAACGACGCTTCATCAAATTCTCGTCAACTTCTTCACTTTTACACACAAGTTTTGTCAATTTAACTATACTTTTCCATTAATTTTCCAATTTTCTTCAAATAATTTACCTATTCATTTCATCCTCATATAGAACTCATTTTACGGTGTTTATTCTTCTCCCCCAAAAAAATAGGATATAACACGCTCAATATAATTTTTTCCACTTACGACATAAAAATACAAAATTAACTTTAACCCTTTTACATAAAAAAAAATTCTATAAAGTATTTTCTAATGACTGATGTACAGACAAGTAGCACATATGGGCTACGAAAGTCAAAGATTAAATATAAAGAATTTTTTGTTAATTTTTTTTTTTCACTTTATGTTGTAAAAGAACTAAATTCTTTAAGTTTTGTTCTAAATTAAATAAAAATTAATATTTTTGGTGTCTAAATGTGTGGTTGCTTGCGTACTCCCATTCCATAGGAAGTGTCTATTGATGAGAATTGAATAAGCGTAAAGTGTTTTATTCTTCTTTTTCAATGTATAGTGGAAGTGATATGTCGGAGTATGGGAATTGAAGCGTATAAAAATGGACAAAAGGTTCTGCATATGGCCGGAAGGAAATTGTTTAAACCGATTAACGAAAAAAAAAGCCATTTCCGTTGTGTTTATTTCAAATAGTACAGACGGATTGAGTCCGGGGTGTTCAAAGAGTAGTCAAAAGACGAGATGATTTCAATCATTTGTCACTTTTACTAATTAACAACATAACGAAAAAAAAAATTTTTTTATCGAAAAAAAAATTTTTTTTNTTTACTAATTAACAACATAACGAAAAAAAAAATTTTTTTATCGAAAAAAAAAATTTTTTTTATCGAAAAAAAAATTTTTTTATCGAAAAAAATTTTTTTATCGACATTTTTTTTATCGAAAAATTTTTTTTATCAAAAAATTTTTTTATTTTATTGAAAAAATTTTTTTTCTTTTTTATCGAAATTTTCTCTTTTTTATCAAATTTTTTTTTATTTTATCGAAAAAAATTTATTTTATTTTCTTTCATCGAAAAATTTTACAGTTCAATTACATTACAAATTAAGACGTTTCTATCATATAGAAATTAAAATAATATAGTTGTGATTATATGCCGCACAACAATCTAATTATATAAAAAAAATGTTTCCGATTAGAGTTGTGCACCTTAAATCTCACCACAAACTGATAAAACTTCACAAGTTTACTTCCTTGGATTGAAACATTAGAAAAAAAAAATTTTTTTTTTAATTGTATATAACTGAAAATGACCTGAATCTGATGGCGACAAAATAGGTGCTTGAGGTAACGAAATTATTTTGTGTCTGGATGATAAACCTTATAAGGATTTGAATGAGGTAGCTTAGGCTTAAATTAATTAGAATGACTCTCTTGATGACAAGAGGAAGCGGTTAAAAAGGCTCCAGAGTAGCCAGGTTCACCTCTTTTGTTATCACAATACCCCAAAACAACAATAAAGATAGTCAAAAAGTTAGTCAAAAGAAAAACTTGTCCCTTTCTCATTATTTTCCTATCAATTTTTTTTTGTCCCGGAGTTCAAGATCAACTCCATTCTTCTATAAAAATACAATATTCATTTTAAAATTTTCAAAAACTTTTTTCATCATCAAATAATAATGATCATAAATCGTGTCATTTNATACAATATTCATTTTAAAATTTTCAAAAACTTTTTTCATCATCAAATAATAATGATCATAAATCGTGTCATTTCAAAAAAAAAATCATAAATGGGCAACTGAACTGTCAAAACAGATTAATTATCGCATCCCGGGATCGATTCCCACATCCGACTACATTAATACATTTTTTTTTATTAAGTAACTTTTTAAACCAACCTATATAGTTGGGCACTATATCCTATTGGTTTTGGTGTACAAATAATTTTGATCTATTTAAATTCGAATTTATTTTATTTTATATAAGTATTTTTATATTTTAGATCTTTCTACTTTCGGTTTATAAGTAATATTTAGTTTTATAGTAATCTAAGGTTTATTTATGTTAACCACGTAAGACATTTAAATAAAATTCAATAAAAAAAATCTTTTTTTTTTCATATTTTTCAGTTCGTTTCGGTTCAAAAACCGAACCGGACCGGACCGATTGCCCAACACTGACTTCTAACAAAAAAATTTTTACTATACAATGATATATGGGTAATTTTGAACTTTTTTGGTTAAATAGTAAAATAGTTACACAACTAAAAAAAAAATTTATTTATTTATTTTAAAAATTCAAAAAATGCCCATCTCTTACTAGAATGAACAGGTTGCGGAAAAGTGTATAATTTAATAATGACCAATTTTTAAAGTCAAATGATTTATATTTAATACATATANATACAATATTCATTTTAAAATTTTCAAAAACTTTTTTCATCATCAAATAATAATGATCATAAATCGTGTCATTTAAAAAAAAATCATAAATGGGCAACTGAACTGTCAAAACAGATTAATTATCGCATCCCGGGATCGATTCCCACANGCAACTGAACTGTCAAAACAGATTAATTATCGCATCCCGGGATCGATTCCCACATCCGACTACATTAATACATTTTTTTATTATTAAGTAACTTTTTAAACCAACCTATATAGTTGGGCACTATATCCTATTGGTTTTGGTTTACAAATAATTTTGATCTATTTAAATTCGAATTTATTTTATTTTATATAAGTATTTTTATATTTTAGATCTTTCTACTTTCGGTTTATAAGTAACATTTAGTTTTATAGTAATCTAAGGTTTATTTATGTTAACCACGTAAGACATTTAAATAAAATTCAATAAAAAAAAATCTTTTTTTTTCATATTTTTCAGTTCGTTTCGGTTCAAAAACCGAACCGGACCGGACCGATTGCCCAACACTGACTTCTAACAAAAAAAAATTTACTATACAATGATATATGGGTAATTTTGAACTTTTTTGGTTAAATAGTAAAATAGTTACACAACTAAAAAAAAATTTATTTATTTATTTTAAAAATTCAAAAAATGCCCATCTCTTACTAGAATGAGCAGGTTGCGGAAAAGTGTATAATTTAATAATGACCAATTTTTAAAGTCAAATGATTTATATTTAATACATATANGCAGGTTGCGGAAAAGTGTATAATTTAATAATGACCAATTTTTAAAGTCAAATGATTTATATTTAATACATATATAGGGATATAAAAATAGAATAAAAAATATGATACATTATAAACTAATTATCGTCACTCTCATGGTAAAATCTAGTTAGATCTCATGTGTGAAAAGGAATTAGATCCAAGTGAGACTTTTGTACAATTTGAAAATTTCTTTTACTCAATAGACTATCTCCATATATAAAAAATTAGAAAGAGAATAAATGAGTTTCCTTTGTACTCTAATGATCATTTCATCAACTACTAACGTGCGAAACGGATTTATGGAAATGAGCGGGACTTAAGTAGCGATTTGAATTCAGTTGAATTCCCGCCCCTCTAACTAATTCTCTATTGAATGATATAATTTTGGATTTTCGTTGATCGTGAGATGTTTTCCTTTTGAGTCGATTGGAGAAGATGATTCCTATTATTCCTTCTATCAAATTATGATTGAAATCGTGACATTTTTCTTGTAATTTTCTTATCATTTTTTTTGTATTTCTAAATTCCTCACTTTGGTACGCGCTCATTTATTACACCAACAATTGGAACAATAAAATTCCTCCTATTCAAAAAACAATGCCACTTAGACCTTTTTTTTTTGCATCGAAAACAAATGGATCATTAAAGTCTACCAACCTAATCTGGGGGGATTCTTCAACATTACAATTATCTGTATGGGTAACAACAAAAAAATATTTTTTTTTTTATATTTTGTTTTAACGGTGTTGGGCATGATATAATACCACTTTTACAATAAAACCGGAAGTTTACAATAAACCGTATAAGTCGACCCCCCTCCCCNCCCCCCTCCGGTTACGACGAATCAAATTGTCCGATTTGCACCCGGAGACACAAATTTGTGTATAAATGACACTCGACTAAGTTGAACTCGGTTAAGACGTTTTATACCATTTTTATTGTAAAATGATACTACTGACACTTTAATAAATTATTATCAATCAATCAAGACGAATATTTTTTTTTTGTGATTTTGGCAAATAAATCACATGGTTTTCACAATGCCAGTAACATGGATACCAAATAATTGAAAATTTTTCTATAGAAATGGAAACGTTTTTCTCACAAAATTTAATGAAAAATTCATTTAGAGCTATTTAACATAATAGTTTATTATTTAATATAATATATTTAATATAAATAAAAAATACAGTATCATCAACAGTGATGGGGGTAGACTGGTTGGGTTCAAGAACGACTCTGTTCATTTTGTATTTACGTATCCAATAAAAGAAATCTTGAAATTTGTACATAGATTCAAAAATTATACCATAAATTATTGGCCTTGTGTAATAAATTTATTAATTTATTAAATATTTCTTGAGTTTGCGCAATTGTTACTTTAATTCTTACAGAGAGAAAAGTCTAAAATTTTCACATTTGATGATCCATCATCCATACGGTCAATTTTGTAATTTTTTAATTATCTAGTGAAAAAATCGAATTCAGTTAATCGATTTATCAAAATTTAATCGAAAATATGTTTAAAACTGACACTAGCCTTTGATAATTTTTTTTTTGAAATTGGTCTTTTTCGAAATTTAACGGCTTAGTTGCCCAACAGTGTATACACTACAAACGGGACCCGTCTGAGACCGATAAAATTGAACCGCGTACCCAATAGAATTTAACTTTAATTATAATCTATAAATGGCTCAATATTCAAAATTTATATATATTTTTATAATCTTGTTAAGTTAATATTTATTTAGTATTGTTTAGAAACGTTAAAGCCTAAATATTCAGTTTGTAATAATTTGAATAATTCTGATTAGAATTTAATATAACAAAGTTTAAATATTTTGAAGGTAATAAAAAAGTACCTAAAAAAATAAGTAATTGAAAAATAGTTATATAAAAATTTATTTAATAAAATATTCATGTGAATTTATTAGTGCCTTGTGTTGACAGGGTTTATGATGTTCTAAGCTTAACTCAAGTGTAACTAGAATTGTCTCAAATTACCCCATTTTAAAGAGACAGAAGTTGATCCACAAGATTCCTTCCCATGAGATTAATTCCATGTGGGATTGATTTAATCATAATTAACGTGGAGGGAGTAAATAGTCAAAACTTAAGGTTATCTTCTTTAAATCTTCCCACACATATCACCAACAATCCAATTGCAATATAATATATATTCTTATCACTCATTTTATACAAAAAAAAATTATTTTTTTTTTATAACTTTCTATTTTATAAACTAAATCCTTGACTTTTATAAACTCCCGTTTACACCCCAATTATCCTAAACTCTTCCCGGCAAACCCTCAATTTCTATTATTCTCTTTTTAAATTTTAATCAAACCATCTCAGTTCCTGTTTAAACAAATATACTAAACCAACGTAATGAAATTTAACAAAAGAGTTGAATTTTTTTTTGTTTAATCAACACATCAGAGAACGATTAATTGTAGCGGAAACGGTAGTCTCGCTTTTGCACCCCACTGCATAATGCCGCCAACGTCCTTTGTACCGAAATTCAATAAAAAAATATATTTTTTTATAAAAGTCATCCTAATTCGGTAATTATAAAAAAANTCCTTTGTACCGAAATTCAATAAAAAAATATATTTTTTTATAAAAGTCATCCTAATTCGGTAATTATAAAAAAAGCTTATTAAACTACACGTTCCTGATATTCTGCGCATGTGTAGATGCGTCATTCAGTTCGTTTTAAAAAATTTAAAAATTAAATTTTTTTTTTTTCATGTTTGTCCAAAAGTGGAAATTTTTTCTATGAAGGGATGGAATGTCGATGTAAAAATGTATTTTTGAGTGATAAATAGTTGTTCAAACTCATTTTTTTAATTCCCTAGTCGTAGCCGCATGATTTTTAAAAAGTAATTTCAAAAAACTAAAAGTTTTGCAAACTAAAAAATTCTTATTGCTCAAA
Organism: Holacanthella duospinosa; assembly: GCA_002738285.1. Taxonomy (NCBI): domain Eukaryota; kingdom Metazoa; phylum Arthropoda; class Collembola; order Poduromorpha; family Neanuridae; genus Holacanthella; species Holacanthella duospinosa. Next base: position 26,650 of record NIPM01000403.1, on the reverse strand, counting down.
AAATTGAAATAGCTCAAAAATAGAAGTTAATTTTCTAAAATGAATCAATATTTTAAGTAATGTCTGAAACTGAGAAATCACTATAATAAACTAAAAAATCAACAAGATTACAAGTGGGTACAAAATTTTGGATAACTCTGTATAAACTATATAAAAGTGAGTTGTGTGCGTATTCCCATAATCACGTCGTCGTCGTTGTTGTTATAATTTGATTAAGGCGCCGGAGTTAAGAAAATTCAAAACAAGTATTTTTCGTCCAATAATTTCTGTTTTTTTTTGTTTTTTTTTTGTTTTTTTTTTTTGTTTCCTAATGATTCAAAATGGAAGTGGAGTTTCATCAAAACTGAAAACCGCGCCACCGGAACGACAACTGAGACTCCATGTCATGAGAGGGAACTATCAAAAACACATTAGGAAATGAAGAGGTGAATCATAGTAATTATGCTCCTTTTTCTGTTTCCCAGACAGGATTTCTTTTGATGATTTGAGAGAAAAATACAATAAAATTAATAACACTAGTAGGTCATTATCCGAGTTTTTTTTTTAATTTTTTTTATTTCGGAGTAAAAGAAATATACTAATGCTCACTTGTCTTACCCTCCTACCAATTGACCCAAACCAGAGCAAACGGAGTCATAGAGAACAATAGATGATTGAAACTTTTCAAAATTGATGTAGAAATGTGTTGAAAAAGATAAAGTAAAAAATAGAATTTTTATAAAAAAAATTTTATAAAAAATTTTTTTAGTTTGTGTGTAAAAATTTCATAATTTTGTTTCAATTCACCCCCCATAATTTCCATGAGGGGTGAACGGTTTGAAATTTATCAAATTTACACTCACAGATCAGATGTTTTGGTTTAACTTTTTGTCTCTACTACTACAATTTTTATTAGTGGAAATATTGTATGAAAATTTTGTTGAGTATATTTTATATTTTATAATATGACAATGCATTTTTTTTTATATTAAATTTACATATTATGAAAGTTTATAAAAACATTACAGAGGGACATAAGAGTACGAAAACGTGTACTTAGTAAGTAAATGATGGGAAATTTTTTTTTGTTTTTTTTTGGGGTCTTATTTGTCCATCACGCAAAACCAATTGAAATGAAACCCCTATTATCATGGCTTGATCTTACATTGTTACTTTTGATTCGACAGAGACAGGATTTATCGATTGAGTCTCTATTTTTCAAAAACAGAAACTTAAAAATCATCATTAACTCACTTTTCTCAAAATTTTATCATTTTTTTTTACTTGATTAAATTTTATAGTCTTTTGGGTTTCAATTTATGAACCTATACGCAATTTTCAATGAGTAGTTTTTAATTTTTTACAGTTAGGTACTGAGCGGTTAATTTCTCGTACCCAACACCAATTAAAAAAATTTTTTTTTTTTTTTTTTTTGAGAAGAATCTGATACAAAATTTGTCAATTTGATCATATCTGTTTATTTTTTATGATTTTTATTCCAGATTGTTTGAAAATGAGATGAAATTTGTTGAAAAAAAAAACTGACTCGGTTGAGTTTTCTATAAGAAAATAGTAAGAATAGTTACTGTCTTGGAGTGTCTGTATTTGAAAGTAGTGTTTTTTTCCCGGGGGATTTTACAAGGATGGAGGTAGTTGGTTTATTGCTCTGATTTCCCCCTTTCCTCACTTACGCTTCGCTCAGCTCATGAATATCAAATAAAGTAAAACCCATTATCACGCCATAGCGAATTGTCAAGAGGAGAGTCTCAGAGCGAATCAGGAAGATCTAGGGACACTCCACGCATATCAAATACAGATACATCCGATGAGACACGCGACAAAGACACTCAAACGAGAGTTTGAGTACTTCCCAGTTCAAATTGAACACTCCCATATCTTTCTAACAGAACTAACCATTCAATACCTTTGTTTTTTATTATTTTTCCAATAAAAACATAATTTAAGAATAACCTAATTCAAAAAGTTTAACAATTTTAATCAATATGTTATAAAAACTACAAGAAAAGAAAAAAAAAGTATCCACCAGCAGTAGGATTCGAACCCACAACCTAGACTTTTACGTCCTGTTGCTAACCAAATGAGCTACAAACTAATTTCTTAAAATTCTCTTAAAAACTCAAATCAACCATATTGGTTTAATTTTATAGTAATAATACTAAATTTTAAAGTTGAGTGCCGAGTTTCAACAGGGTTAAAATATTTTTATAAATGTTTTGCATAAAATTTTATACTACTATTACTTTTTGTACATTTTATGAATTTATCAGTGCTGAAATCTAATAGGGTTTAGAAAACTTTTAGAGTATTATATTCCAGTGGGATTTTTTGTAATTGTACTATTGCTCTATTATCCTAAAAATTAACATTATAGTTCAGCCCTTTCAAGTGTTTTTCTCATGTTTCCTGATTCTGAGCGGATAAGTGGGAGTTTGTGGGTCTTAATCGTTTAGCTTATTGGAAAGAAACATGCAAAAGGCTTGTCAGTTCAAAAGATCCCTCTCAAACCCTCTATTAGCCCAACAAACCTTATTTTATTACAACACTCGAGAGCTATTATGTCGTTTTTTTTTTGATTACGAGTCCCTCTTCGCCCCATTATCCCTCTTCGACTACTCCGAATGGCGGAAACACTCAAAGTAGCCCATGGGAGTTGTACGCTTTCAACTCCGGAAGTCATTAACACTACTAAAACCAAAATACAAGAACCATTAATATTCACGACAACTAATTCAACAAACAACAGGGATAGAAGAAAAAAAGGAATTAAAAGCTTTCTCTTGTTGCCCCATATATATATAACATATCGATTTCTTTATATATTTTTTAATTCCTAGAAATATAAAGAGAATTCAGTTTTTTGATCTTTTAGTACCAAAAATTTATGAAAAAAAAAAATAAAAAATAAAAAATAAGATTTCTTCTCATTTGGATAATACCGTGCTCCATGGGTTAACATTTCTAGCATCTACAGTCTATATACCCCACGCGTATATAGACGCGTATATAGTACATATACCACGTGTATATCCACGCGTATATAGTATATAACCCTTTAGGTGCTAAAAAGTTGTGAATTAGTAACAAAAATAAAATAAGTTTAAAACAAATCCAAGGTCATTACCCTTTGAAATAAGGTCATTGACCTTTTAAACTTAAAAATAAGAAAATGAAGCTAAAAGTTGGTAAAAAAAATAGGTAAAAAGTTAGTAAAAAATTGTTAAAATTTTATACCTCGATAGCATATAATCTTAAACTTATTGATGACTTTGACCATATTTTATTATTTTTCTATCCCAACCCTTCCGATTAATGGACTTCTAAAATGGCGGAATTATTTAAATGGAAGAGAGTTATGAGATAAATTAGGATTTCCGCCTGTCGAGCATTATTACAAGAATGGGGATTTTCTGTAATATAACTCATTCCTTTTCAGTTTTCGTCGCATTAAGCCAAAATCCTCTTGGTTCCATTTTCTCCATCGACCCGCCAAAAGTTTCAAAAAAAAATATATAAAAAAAAACTTTTAGAATTGACTCCAGTCGGAGTGAAAAGGTTGAGCTAATAAAAGGATTTGCTTTCATTTTATTCTTCCGGAGAAAAAGAGGAAATGACTTAAGTGTCTTTCTCTTTTTTTTTCTTCTTTTTTTTTACTCAAACTAGGGGGAAAGTGAGACGTGGAGGAAATCAGGCGGCGCAGGATTCAAAAGAAACCGGAACTTGCAATCCTATTCTTTCATTGTTCATTTTGATTGTTTGCACACAAACACCAATTGACTCTATTCAGTGCACTTATAACAAAGTGCATATAACACAAGGTGATCATGATAGTTTAAATTTTTTTTTTCAAATTTCAAAACACCCGCCGAAAAAAAAAAAGTATAATAAAAATGTACTAAAGAAAGATAGGATTGAATTCATGACGTTGTTGTGTATATTTAAAAAAAAATTCTTTCACTTTGTACAGGTTGATCCATCAAAAACGTAACTCATTTTCTTCTCCTTTAACCCCAAAATGTCTAAGGTAAGCAAATGTAATATGATGGTGAATTTGTCATACGAAAATAATTGATAACTTGAAAAAAAAAATTTTTTTTCCAAATAACCTAATAGNAAAAAAAAAAGTATAATAAAAATGTACTAAAGAAAGATAGGATTGAATTCATGACGTTGTTGTGTATATTTAAAAAAAAATTCTTTCACTTTGTACAGGTTGATCCATCAAAAACGTAACTCATTTTCTTCTCCTTTAACCCCAAAATGTCTAAGGTAAGCAAATGTAATATGATGGTGAATTTGTCATACGAAAATAATTGATAACTCGAAAAAAAAATTTTTTTTTTCCAAATAACCTAATAGCATTTGAATCTTATACTCTTACAACTATCTCAACTAACCCCATTCAGACTCAAATTGAAAAACAATAAAACTCATAGTCATAAGCATACCCACGCCACTAAACGGTTCCATTCAATAGGTAACAAACCAAAAATCAAAAAAATAAAAAAATTTGAACACCTAAAATATAACAACCTAAAATTAGACTTGAGATAATCGATCCTTAAAATAAACCTAAAAATTATAATATTAAACGTTAAACCTAAAAAACCTAAAATATTCACCTAATTTTTTAGCCCGTATTGGATTGTTGGATAATAAATTCTAACTCTTAGAATAAATTGTAACTTTTTAGCATGTTTTGATTAACCCTCACTCAATTTAACAAACTTATTTTATTAAATAGGAGAAAATTTTTTGGCCCAACTGGTAAGCACAAATGTTNTAAAATATAACAACCTAAAATTAGACTTGAGATAATCGATCCTTAAAATAAACCTAAAAATTATAATATTAAACGTTAAACCTAAAAAACCTAAAATATTCACCTAATTTTTTAGCCCGTATTGGATTGTTGGACTCTTAGAATAAATTCTAACTTTTTAGCATGTTTTGATAAACCCTCACTCAGTTTAACAAACTTATTTTATTAAATAGGAGAAAATTTTTTGGCCCAACTGGTAAGCACAAATGTTAAAAAAAATGAGTTTTTGTTAGAACATGCTGTATGAAATGGAGGGTCTATCGTTACTTAATTTCATTTTGTATTTTCTCATTTTCATTAAAATTGGCAGGGAGTTTGAAATTGTACAAAACGGAAGAGCCTAATGAGTAAATTAATTTGAAAAAGGAAAGCGGGAGTAGAAAGTGGGTAATAATCCTTCTCTAGAGACATTAGAGAAAGAATAGAAGGTCTAATTTTAGTTTTTAAATAAAAATTTAGATGAAAATGTGGAGTCAGTTGTGGTGGTAGTTTTTGAAAAAGATCATTCGAGTGGAGTTCGTTCCGCTTCCGCTCAAATAACAATACCACAAAAGAATAGAGAACAAAACAAAAAGTGGGGGGAAAGTTTCAATTCCCTCGGAACAATTTATTTTACCCAAAAATAAAAAAAATAAAAAAAATAAAATTATCCATGAACAAAAATTATTATCCATTTAACCCAAAATACAGGCCTAAATTTTACATCATTATCAAACTTGTCGTCAATTTTCCACACAGGCACAGGTTTAAATAAAAGAGAAACAACTACGCTGTATTTTAAATATATTTCAAATTATAGCGGGTAAAAATCCAAAAAAAAAAAATAGACTATTGTACTAATGAAATAAAATTAATATTATTTTTTGTATATTAATGTCGAAGAAAGTAATCTGAATTTTTTCTTTGTAACTTATACAGGGTGTTCAAAAAAAAAAAAAGATAACTGGAGAAAGTATTTTCCACTCCAATTGAGTGGAGTTAAAGAAAGTCAGTTATCTTTTTTTCCGAACACCCGGTATATACAATTTAGACAAGTCACTTGGACCAAATAAAATTTCTGGATCTCTAACTTAACACTTTAAGTCACGAAATTCAAAAAAAAAACAATTTTTTTTTAATTAAAAAGTATTTGAAAAAAAAATTTTTTTTTGAAAAAAAAAATTTTTTTTTTTTTGAAAAAATTTTTTTCACCAAATTGAATTTGGTGAACATTGCGCCAAGAGGTTTTCCGTCACAACATAAGATTCCTGCCGAAAAGTGAAAGTATGATTTTACCGTAACTAAAAAATCTCGGACACCCTATAAAAAGTGTTTGTAATTTTACATTTACTAATACTTTCTCCAAAATTGGGGTAANTGTTTGTAATTTTACATTTACTAATACGTTCTCCAAAATTGGGGTACAGTGATACACTTTTTTAAATTACAATTATAAACATATAATCAAATTTTATAATATAAATAATTATTTTTTATATATTTTTATAATAACTTTTCATATACATTTTAGGTTATAATTTTTAATAATACGTTAAAGTTATACTCTTCTTATAACTTTCCATATATACATATATTTTTTATATAACTTTTTATAAAAAAAATATATATATATATAAATATAATAAATATATATTTTTCCATATATACTTACTTTTCGTATACTTTTATATGTACCTTTTATTGCACATTATAACACCTTTTCATATATACTTTTCATCAATTTTTTTGTATTAACTTTTCATATAAATTTAATATTATAAATTTTCAGTGACTTATAATTACAATAATTATGAGTAATAAATTTTAAGTTATAATTTTATTACAATTTTCAGTAGTAAATTTCCAATGTATTACTTTCATATTTTAAAATTATTTCCATTTATATTATTTCTTAAGTCTATTTTATATTACTTTTTATTTCTTGTAGAAATTTTTACAAGTAATATTATAATGAAAAAGTATCCATTTGTCATTAAATATTCAATAGAAATTGGGAAAAATGTCTACCAACCAAGTACATAGCTGAAGAGCATAAAATCGTAAAATATTCAGTAAAAGTGATTTTCCGTATTTTTTTTTTCCCAGAGAAAGTGGAGCGTTTTCTCGACCTTTTAAATTTCCCACTCAAAGAAGAATCAATTGTTCATTGATCCATTGAATAGGTTCAACTTAAGATCAATTTTCCTATCGTTTTTAGTACTCTACTCACGTTTGTATATATCAACAAATAAGACATGGGTCAGATTTATTTTGTTATAACATTGAGTCAAAACCTACTTGAGTCATACTATGCACTTTTTGAATCATCCTACGGTCCGTTAACAATTTTTTAAGTATACAAGTATTATTCGTTTGGATTTATTCTCAAGTATATCTTATTATAACCAACTCATTCCCAAACGCATGGATTATGCTAATGTAAATAATATTTGGATTTGAAAAGACAAGGCGTGAAAGGGAAATTGAATTATGAGCCGAAAAAACTTAAAAATTTTTTTTTTTTTTTAAAGTTGGCGGGGAAAGTGATTGTATAGAGTTCAGTGACCAGAACACATCCGATTTCGTTCTTCCATCAACTCATAAATAAAGTTACGATTATGGAGATCATATTAGATACATTAGCTAAAATCCCAAGAGGATTTAAAGCAAAATGGACATGATTTATAGATATCACTTTTTACCACAACATAATAAAGATTTTTTTTTTTTTTTTTTTTTTTACAATTTACAGAATGTTTTATATACAACGTCTCGATTTTTTCTAAGNTAGAACGTCTCGATTTTTTCTAAATATTAGAAACCTGCGCGGAAAATTTAAACTTATATTTTTCATATTCATTTAAAGATTAATTTTGCATTAGCATCTGTATATAACTTATTTCATAATTTATTTACAAGGAACCAAAAGCACAGTGGTGAATTTAAAAACAATTTTTTTATGACTACGAACATAGTTGGGCAACATAAAAAAAGTATAATTTTTTTTTTATGTTTCAAATTAGTGTTCCGCATGGCTCAGCTTTTGGCGTGAGCCAGAGCCACTGGCTCAATGAGCCATGGCTCATGGCTCACCCGAGCGGTGAGCCAGCTCATGAGCCATGGCTCTGGCTCCGCACTTTTGTTGAGCTGGCTCATGAGCCAGAGCCATGGCTCATGGCTCAACATAAAAAATGTTTTTTTCCCATTAATATGCACATTTTGCTAAAAGTGAGAATGACCTAGTGAGAATAAGCCAATACAAATCATAATTATGCACTGGCTAAAGGCAAATTGACTTTCATTGACTAAAAATTCCGAAAATTAAAAAAAAAATAATGATTTGGAAGAAAAAAAATGAAAATTTAGGGAAAAAGTGGAAGAATTTAGAGGAAAAGTTGAGCCATTGAGCCATGGCTCACAAGTTTCGTTGAGCTGGCTCATGAGCCATGGCTCTGGCTCAAAATTACTATATGAGCCAGAGCCATCCACTGGCTCTGGCTCAGAAAATTTTGTGAGCCAGCTCGACCCAGAGCCAGAGCCAGAGCCATTGAGCCAGCTCATGAGCCAGAGCCATGCGGAACACTATTTCCAAGAGAATTGAGAATNTCACAAGTTTCGTTGAGCTGGCTCATGAGCCATGGCTCTGGCTCAAAATTACTATATGAGCCAGAGCCATCCACCGGCTCTGGCTCAGAAAATTTTGTGAGCCAGCTCGACCCAGAGCCAGAGCCAGAGCCATTGAGCCAGCTCATGAGCCAGAGCCATGCGGAACACTATTTCCAAGAGAATTGAGAATACTTTTGAAATTTTTATGAATACTTTTGAAATTTTTAAGAATACTTTTGAAATTCTTTAGAATACTTTTGAAATTTTTTAGAATAGTTTTGAAATTTTTAAGAATATTTTTGAAATTCTTGAGAATACTTTTGAAACTCTTAAGAATACTATTGAAATTCTTGAAAATACTTTTGCAATACTTAAGAATACTTTTGAAATTCTTAAGAATACTTTTGAAATTCTTAAGAATACTTTTGAAATTCTTTAGAATAATTTTGAAAATCTTAAGAATACTTTTGAAATTCTTTAGAATACTTTTGAAATTCTTTAGAATACTTTTGAAATTTTTAAGAATACTTTTAAAATTCTTAAAAATACTTTTGAAATTCTTAAGAATACTTTTGAAATATTCAAGAATACTTTTGAAATTCTTAAAAATACTTTTAAAATTCTTAAGAATACTTTTGAAATTCTTAAGAATACTTTTGAAATTCTTAAGGAAACTTTAGAAAAATTCACTCAACGACCTTATTTTATATATACATCTAAGAAATTTCATTGTATTTAAAATAAATACTGTACGAATAGCACACGCTTGATATAAGTCTTAAAAAGGGAAAAAAGTTCTCACCAAATTGTATGTTTATATGAAAATTGGTTGATGAAAGTTAGTCGTGAGTATGTGTGNCTTTTGAAATTTTTATGAATACTTTTGAAATTTTTAAGAATACTTTTGAAATTCTTTAGAATACTTTTGAAATTCTTTAGAATACTTTTGAAATTTTTAAGAATATTTTTGAAATTCTTGAGAATATTTTTGAAATTCTTGAGAATATTTTTGAAACTCTTAAGAATACTATTGAAATTCTTGAAAATACTTTTGAAATACTTAAGAATACTTTTGAAATTCTTAAGAATACTTTTGAAATTCTTTAGAATACTTTTGAAATTCTTTAGAATACTTTTGAAATTTTTAAGAATACTTTTGAAATTCTTGAGAATATTTTTGAAATTCTTGAGAATACTTTTGAAACTCTTAAGAATACTATTGAAATTCTTGAAAATACTTTTGAAATACTTAAGAATACTTTTGAAATTCTTAAGAATACTTTTGAAATTCTTAAGAATACTTTTGAAATTCTTTAGAATACTTTTGAAATTTTTAAGAATACTTTTGAAATTCTTAAAAATACTTTTGAAATTCTTAAGAATACTTTTGAAATTCTTAAGAATACTTTTGAAATTCTTTAGAATACTTTGGAAATTCTTTAGAATACTTTTGAAATTTTTAAGAATACTTTTGAAATTCTTTAGAATACTTTGGAAATTCTTTAGAATACTTTTGAAATTTTTAAGAATACTTTTGAAATTTTTAAGAATATTTTTGAAATTCTTGAAAATACTTTTGAAATTCTTGAAAATACTTTTGAAATTCTTTAGAATACTTTTGAAATTTTTAAGAATACTTTTAAAATTCTTAAAAATACTTTTGAAATTCTTAAGAATACTTTTGAAATATTCAAGAATACTTTTGAAATTCTTAAAAATACTTTTAAAATTCTTAAGAATACTTTTGAAATTCTTAAGAATACTTTTGAAATTCTTAAGGAAACTTTAGAAAAATTCACTCAACGACCTTATTTTATATAGACATCTAAGAAATTTCATTGTATTTAAAATAAATACTGTACGAATAGCACACGCTTGATATAACTCTTAAAACNGAAATTTCATTGTATTTAAAATAAATACTGTACGAATAGCACACGCTTGATATAAGTCTTAAAAAGGGAAAAAAGTTCTCACCAAATTGTATGTTTATATGAAAATTGGTTGATGAAAGTTAGTCGTGAGTATGTGTGGAAGATACCGTAGGGAATGTTTTGTAGTTTGTCTGTCGTAATGGCGGTAAGATTCAAATGTTGAGTCTCTGTCTGAATAGAAGAGAGTGTAATTATATTGTTAGTGGGTCTTGAGAAGTCTGTAGTTTTTCATTGTGGAGGTAATGAAGCGTTAAACGTAGTGTTAGGGCCTTCCATCATTTGTCACCCAGACGTTCCTGAGGATTTAATTCGAGTGGGACAAAAGGGCCTCTCGATATAATAGGTCCTAATCGTAGGGAGACGATGACGGACTCCGTAATCACGACCACAATACGCTCCTCGTCTTCATTTCATATTTACCTCTCAAAGAATTGCGACGCCCTATTATCCCTTATCTGCAAAATCATCCTCTCTAATGAAATTATAATTCACTTCTTTTCCTCAACTAACACTCTAAACACTAACAATCCGTTCCAATTTCAACTCTCAAACACATAACTNATTCACTTCTTTTCCTCAACTAACACTCTAAACACTAACAATCCGTTCCAATTTCAACTCTCAAACACATAACTAACTGTCGTAGAAAAATTTTGTAGCAAATATTTAAATTTAAAAAAAATTTTTTTTTTAAATCACAGTTGGGCATTTAAAAGGACATGTGCGGTAAAAACAGTTTGATTAAAAAAAAAATCAAAGTTGGGCATTTATAAGGACATAAGCGGTAAAAACAGTTTGATTTAAAAAAAATCAAAGTTGGGCATTTATAAGAACATAAGCGGTAAAAACGATTTTTTTTAAATAAAATCAAAGTTGGGCATTTATAAGGACATAAGCGGTAAAAACAGTTTGATTTAAAAAAAAATCAAAGTTGGGCATTTATAAGAACATAAGCGGTAAAAACGATTTTTTTTTAAATAAAATCAAAGTTGGGCATTTATAAGGACATAAGCGGTAAAAACAGTTTGATTTAAAAAAAATCAAAGTTGGGCATTTATAAGAACATGAGAGGTAAAAACAGTTGGATTAAAAAAAATTTACACAGTTAGGCAATTATAAGGACATGAGTGGTAAAAACAGTTTGATTTAAAAAAATCAAAGTTGGGCATTTATAAGGACATGAGCGGTCAAAACGGTTTTATTTAAAACAATTTCAAAGTTGAGCATTTATAAGGACATGAGCGGTAAAACACGGTTTGATTTAAAAAAAATCAAAGTTGGGTATTTATAAGGACATGAGCAGTAAGAACAGTTTGATTAAAAAAAAATCAAAGTTGGGCATTTATAAAGACATGAGCGGTAAAACGTTTTGATTTAAAAAAAAAATCAAAGTTGGGCATTTATACAGACAAGAGCGGTAAAACATTTTGATTAAAAAAAAATCAAAGTTGGGCATTTATACAGACAAGAGCGGTAAAAACAGTTTGATTAAAAAAAATCAAAGTTGGGCATTTATAAAGACAAGAGCGGTAAAAACAGTTTGATTAAAAAAAAATCAAAGTTGGGCATTTATACAGACAAGAGCGGTAAAAGCAGTTTCATTAAAAAAAAAATCAAAGTTGGGCATTTATAAAGACATAAGCGGTAAAAACGGTTTGATTAAAAAAAAATCAAAGTTGAGCATTTATAAAAACATAAGTGGTAAAAACAGTTTGATTAAAAAAAAAATCAAAGTTGGGCATTTATAAAGACATAAGCGGTAAAAACAGTTTGATTTTGTTTCTATACTACAACNAAAAAAAATCAAAGTTGGGCATTTATAAAGACATAAGCGGTAAAAACAGTTTGATTTTGTTTCTATACTACAACGCATTAGATGGTTGCAATACCTACAATCTCCTAAACTATATATAATTTGTTATGAATGACTCAAAGCACTAAAAGTATACAAGTTCATAAAAAAATTTTGTTCTGAAAGTTAGAAAAATTCAAATTTCTTCATTTTTTTTGAAATTTAACTACTTTTTTTTTGTCCGAGTTAAATCTTTCTAAAACTGGACCAACAGTAAACGTAATCAAAATGGGAGCAAATTTGTTTTAAAAATTGTAAAGCATCATGCTCAAACGATTTTTACGGATTTTTACACAATTTACCTTAATTCAAAAAAAAATATTTTTTTGATAATGGTAATGGTGAATTTTTCTAAAACAGAGTTGGGCAAAGATTTGAATTCATTTTTCGCTGTGGCGTGGCGACTACGACAAGATGTATAGAATCTTATATTATTTTGGGTTTGTAGAGATAATTATTAATAAACTCTGCTGAGTCTGTGAACTAATGGGAGAATTATGAAGTTGAATTATTAATGACTTGGTCTTTATGAAACATTTGAATGTGAGAATGACATCGTGTGAAATGTTTCAAGAGTTCCCGGGCATCCGAATTATGATTAATGACTCTCCACTCAATCGTAATGCATAAGTGAAGACTTTCTCTGAAAACAAAAGAAAAGCGAGTCATAGACTCACAATTAATTAAAACAGACACAATAACTACCTTCACTACCCACGCCCATCTCATTACTCTCCACTCCAACCAATTAATCTCTAATTTATTTTTAAATATGGCGCCAGAAAATTTTTAATAAGAAAATTTAAAATTTTTAACAATATAAAAACTTTTTAAATTTTCATATTTTTATATCTTTTTTTTTCTCTTCATATTCCTGAGTTCAAAAAATTTGTATAACTTAAAAATGACACATTATAAACAGTATAACTAAAAAAAAAAAAAAATGGGGCTTAGAGGGTTAACTAAACTCTTTTAACCCATTTTTTTCAACAACTTTCTCTAAAAATAAGGGAAAACGGTAGCCAATACAGAAACATAGAAAAAAAAAAATATGAGGTGTATAACTGTGTATATTCAACCAATTTGAATTATAATATTATTTCAAATTACGCGCGCTTAATTTTTAATAATTATTATTAACTTCCCGTGAAGTTCGTTTTAGAAAAAAAAAACTTTCATAGGAGTAAAAAAGAGTTTGGCAAACTCTGTATTATAAACGTATAAACTATAAAGTAAAGTGCCTGNAACTAAAAAAAAAAAAAAAAAGGGCTTAGAGGGTTAACTAAACTCTTTTAACCCATTTTTTTCAACAACTTTCTCTAAAAATTAGGGAAAACGGTAGCTAATACAGAAACATCGAAAAAAAAAATATGAGGTGTATAACTGTGTATATTCAATCAATTTGAATTATAATATTATTTCAAATTACGCGCGCTTAATTTTTAATAATTATTATTAACTTCCCGTGAAGTTCGTTTTAGAAAAAAAAAAAAGACTTTCATAGGAGTAAAAAAGAGTTTGGCAAACTCTGTATTATAAACGTATAAACTATAAAGTAAAGTGCCTGACTGTCACTTTCTCTTTTCTTTCTGGTACGGAGTGAAAGTGAGAGAAAATGTGGTGAAAGTTTTTTTTTTTTTCTTTTTTTGAAAAAACTTTCCCTCTTCTGTTTTGGTTGAGTGGGATTTGTGTTTTCCTCAGTATCCATTTTCCCTTCCTTTTGATCTCTTGGAAAGTAAAGTGGAGTCATTAAGGAGACAGTTTCTCTACTTTCACTTCTAGAAGAGAAACTCAGATTTCTCTCATCGTCACTCGTACGGAGAAAGTGAGGACGAGATTTCAGAGGTTTCTGCCTCGACGAACTCAACAACGACAATCCGAAGAACGACACTAAATTGAGTGCTTTCTTCCTCCCACGGGACACCCTCCCCCTCAAACAAAAACCCCTCAATGTTATATGAACAATTAACCAAAATTTTTTATCGTCATGAAATTTTTCTTACTAAATTACCTTCATTTAGCATTGAATCTTCAAAAAAAAAAAAAATTTTTTTTTACACAATTAATTCAAAGAAAATTTTACACCTTTTATACACGATGTTATACTAAAAATGATTATATAATTTTGATTATACTAACACCAAATAAAACTACGTATAATACAAGAGTTGGTCTTATACTCGAGCGTTTACGGTAGTTATTACTAAAAGTTGAATAAGTGTTAATAACAATTTAATTAAAAATTACCCCTATGCCTACAGAATGGTTATCTACTTCTTAGTATTCCATCGTGCACTAAAATTTTCAATTTTAGTCCGTTTGCTCACATGAGTATCTTTTTTGAGCTGTACAAGTTTGAAATCTGCGATCAAAGTTCGAAATCCGATTGTTAAAATTTAATAAGAAAGTGAACTCGACTAATGTTATAATAATTAATAGAAAGTCACTTATATTGGTGAATGATAAGTGATTCCTTTTGAAAATTTGATGCTGAATCGAATGCGCTAGGTCCCAGCCCGCTAGATGGTCAACATATCAACATATGCCCAAAACCACGACAAACACATTTTTTCACGAAATTATTTAACAAGTTCCAGACTCATTTTGATATAAGTTAATACGGTTATTTCAAATCCGTACATACCAAAAATTATACCTCACACCCCTGTACTGTGGTATGGGTAGTTTCAAAAATGGAAGGCCAAGGTTCGTTGACCTTACTAAACAGTCTTCGACAAATACGTACTTTCAAAATCATTACGCGCGTATAATGCAGAAAAATGGGGAGAAATGGATTTTTTGTGTATTTTTGCATATATTTACGTCTTACCTATAATATCGTCATAAATGTGTGGGAAATTAAAAAATTAAAAATATTTATAATTAAATTTTTCAATAGCACGTGACAACGTTCTGCCTATGATAGATAATCAAACTAGACATTGCAGATTTGATAATTTCTTACCTAAACTAATAGGCCATTGGTAAGTTTAGGTGAAGGAATAAATAATTCAAACTTGAATAGAGATTTGAAACTAATTATATTGAATTTAGAAGATTTGAATTCGCGCTGAAAAAAACAAACAAGCAATCTGCAAGAAAAAATTATTCTAAATTTTCAAATTTCCCACACTTTTTTAATTTGTGGAATTATACGGAAATATACACAGGGATTGAAATTTCAAAATGCGTTAATAGGCAATTTTACGCATTTTACTGCCTTAAGTCGAACACTGTTACTAAAGGAGTGTATATTTTAGTATAACCACTCAACTTAATTCAAAATCATACATCTATTTACGCGCATTTTTTAGTCATGATATATACAGAGATGAGATAGAGTGAAAACGAAAAAAGTTGTTACTAAAATGTTTGGGCACTCTGTAAATATTTTTTATATAAAAATTACATCTTTTGGGAGTGGATATTATAATTGGTGGTGAAACTGAAGTTCTAGAGTTTAGACTGATTTGAGGATGTTGAATTTGTGATAAATAGACCTATGTTGTGACTCTTTGTAGAAAGTGGAAGAGAAAGCGTGTAGAAAGTGTTCCATTTAGACTCTTCGGCTGGAATCTCGTCTCTTCGATGTGACAAATTGGGCAATCTTTTGGTTAATTCGGGTGGAAATCCGACACGTTTCTCTTTCAACTTTCTCCTTCGGAAAGAGCAGTTGACACTACGGATCCAAGGAGGCCCTAGGGAAATCAAACACAAACCACGCCCACCGCCTCCAAACTCACCAATACACGCCCATCAAATACATTACTCACCAAATAGGTGTTGAACCACCAAACTTGCTAAAAATATTACTTTTACAAACAACAAATATTACTTCTACAATATTTTAACAAAAGTACGAGAAATTCTCCAACCAAAAAAAAAGACTACTGTGCGACGTGCTATTACACGCCACACAAGTTGGTCACACAAATAAATTGGTTTTTCTTTAACAAAAACACCATAAGACATTTCTTTGAAAAAAAAAAAAAAAAAAAAATTTTTTTGTAACCCATAGTGAAAACAATAATAATAATTATTTCTTATTCCCTGAACAATTTCATATTCTCTATCTTTATATGATAAAACTGAATAGTCTCAAAAATTAGAAACAAAAAATAAAGTATTGAAAAACTCATGACACACTGTACATGTTGACTAGCCAAACGGGAGCGTTTACACAGCGATATTATTCAACAACTCATTTTTAAGTCCATAGTCACAACATTTTTATAAAAAATTTCAATTCAATTAAAAATTTTCCACATAATTTGATTTTGTACAGGTCAAACTCAAAATAGAGTCTCTTAGTAAATTTTTTTTTTAGTCAAAAACAAAAAAAAACTTTCGTTTCTTTATTGAGTTAGTCCACCAATAAGTAATAATTAACTCACTTTTACCGAGTTTTTACATTTTCACTATAAAATTTGAAATTCTTTTTTATATAATTATAATTACACAATTACACATTCGTTCATAAATGCAAAACTGGAACATAATTTGTTCAAAAACCTGGCAGATCACTAACTCCTTTCTCTGTAATCTTCTGAATTATAAACCTTCCTTATTAAATATAATATGTAACAAACGTATTTCTAAAATTCTAATAAATCAGGCAGTTAAATTTTTTTTACCCACTTTAAAAAATTCCCTCATCTTCCCTCATCATCGACACTCATAATTTAAGATACACAAGAAGAAAGGTTAAGAAAAAGTGTAACCAACTTGTATTTTTTTTTGATTCTCATTGGTTATTATTAGAGAAGAAAAGGTTTGACAAGTGCTGTTGTCTCGACATCTACCGTTGACAAAAGTTCGTTGAAACGTACCTCTCCGACTCGATTCCGAAGATTTCCGACTTCATTTCGAAAGAGTACAAGTAGATCTACCGAATATACAATATCCGTTGCTGCAAGTCTCTTTTTTCTGATATCATTTTCTGAAACAATTTCTTCCGTATCTCCCGCCGGCGCCTCAAAGTCCAGTACACAGAGAGAACTGGAATAATCATCAATTAAGATAAGCCTAATTAGACCACAGATTACTCCCAGTAATTTATACACACTACACTGAACATTCCAAAAAACCAGATTTAGTCAAATTATATATAAAATCTTATTTCTATTTCCTTCCCTCACTTGTCAATATTATGCTATACTTACTCTACAAGTTGTCCTGATCCATCTGTCTTTGTCACGTCATTGAGACATTCCGCAATCGCCAAGAAAATTCCACAGAGTCGATGAAGGATTACCTACAAACGGAGTTAATTAGTAGAAATTTCTCGATAATCATCCATCACAAGGACTTTTTCTATAAAAATAAAAAATTTATACTCAAACTAGTACAGAGTGATTAATCTTTTTTTGTATCCACTTTCTCCAATTTTACCGTACCTCCTCCCAACCTATGCTGTTGCTGGCAATGACAGTGTAAAAAAATGACGTCATGCTTTATATGGTGCAAAAAAAATTTAATCACCCTGTACATAAAATTCTAATAGGTTTTAAAAAAGAAATACGAAAAGAAAAAAAAATTTTTTTTTGAGACATATTATAAATTATAAGAAAAAATTCTTAAATTTTGTAATATGGAGTGTACTCGCAATGAAGTAGGATGAAAATGTGTTAATTTCAAAAACTGAGAAATAAAATTATATGCATAAATTTCAAAAGGTTCCATTATGTTATCATACTTGTTCTCCCATGGCCATTAGTTTGAGAAGAGCAAGACAGATAAGTTTTTTTCTCTCAGCCTGAACAATGAACATGGATTTGGTTGTCATGACCTCTGTGAGCCTGTCCAATACTTCCATATCCGTTGTAGGTAAGTCAGAAGCTAAGGTCACCTCTTGAAGACCCTGTTGGAAGACCGGTTCTCCAATCAGTAGCAAACGAGACACCACTGATAGATAAAGAGACATCAGTAGGGGTGTATCCAATGCGTCATGAGCTGATCTAAAAATAAGCAATAAAATTTTAACATTGAAACTATTCAACTTTATATATTATTTTGTTTCAAAAGCATAAAAAAAAATTTTTTTTTCAAAAAAAAAAATTTTTTTTTCTTTCAAATTTTTTTCAAATTTAAATAACACTTAAAAATAATTTCCTTACTTGAAAACTTTCCCTACAATTGGTAGTAGTGCAGTTGGCCCATGGATGGGTGAAGTTCTAAGAATAGTTTCCATTGACCTGAGTATCATAGCCACACCCTCTGCACGCATGTCAGTAATTGTTTCATTGAGTTCTTTTGCAACGATTGTTCCAAATCGTTCAGCAAAATACTCAGGATAAACGAGAGCATATGAATTTACAAGAGATAGGGACATCTTGAGATGTTCTGTAGAGATTCCTAGAAGTGGAATCAAATTCTCCACCATCGACACAAAACTCTCACTATCAAGAATCAAAAAGTTAATTAGTAAATTACACATATGCGTACACAAATATTCATAGACTCACTCTGCCGGATCAGTGGTATACTCCATCATAGCTAGCCATAGGTCAAGTCCATCTTCCAGTAAGTAGACATGTTCAGGACTCTTTAGATCCGTTGCTACATGAATCACAGGGAAGAGAAAAGACCGGAGACACGTGGACTCCTTCCCAAGGGCCTAAGAAAACAAAAAATTAATTTAAAAAAAAAATTTAAAAAAAAACAGTATACGGAATTGAAAATTCGAAATTTTTTTAAACCACTCAAATTTAAAAATAAAGTTTAATTTTGTTTAATATTACATGGACTAGTTGAATGGAAGTTGAAACAACGGCTGCTTTGAGCATATTATGATCCGATGTCCAAAGAAGTGGTAAGTACTCACTGAGGGCAGGAATTTGCTCTGCGGAATTGATCTGTGTTCCCATTCGCTCAATCAGGAAGCTCATCGTATGTAATACTCTCATCTAAATAACAAGGTAAAGTTCATTTACTACAAAAATTTTATGTTTGTAAGTTGTCGCGATAAAATTCAATTATAAAATATGTAAGTACCTTGTTATCACACTCACGAACATCTTTGAGCAATGTAAACAAATAGTAGAATGTATCATTCATGTATGGTTCTAATTGTTCTGGTACAAAATCAAAGTCATCTAAACAACTTCGAAGGGCTTGTGATGAACTGAGTCGGACAACGACGTCACTTGACCTAAGTCCACTTAGAAGTAAGGCGAAGACACGAGGTCGTGATTCAGGTGTAATCTTGACCCCTGTCCATTGACCCACTAACCACATAATTCGTCGATGGAGAATCGGTACTGGGAGTGACAATTCTTGAACTAGAGTAGAGTTGAGCCATGCGTCGAAGAAAAACTGAAATAAGTACAAAATGTTCCAAAAATAATTAATTTTTTTTTAAATTATTTATTTTTAGCACCAGACTATTATTTTGTACACATTACATTTGAAAAATTTGTAATTACCTCATCGTAAAGTTCATAAGCTACCATACCAGCAGCATTGTAGAGAGCATCCTTTGCAAGAATTGTTGGAAGATCAGATGGATCTTTGATTGGTTCATGAAACATTTGCATCAGTGTTAAAAAAATTTCTGCACATTTCCGATAATCCTTGAACAAAGTTACGAAGAGAGTTTCTGCGCTTTGCTATTGAACACAAATTTCAAATTACATTATAAATAAAAATTAAATTTTTGATATTTTGATAAAGAAGGATTACTCGAAGAATATATTTCCAAGTTTCTCCAGTCTCGTCCATACGTAATGCTACAATATCATAAAAATGTTACTTCTGGTGAGCAGGGCCCTGTTTTATAAAAGTTTGACAACTCGACAAGTCGACAATTTACAATTTACAATTGACAATTTCACGAAAAAGCGTTTTATAAAACTGACAATTACAATTTACTATTACCAGTAAAATCGTGATTTTTACCAATGATATTTGACAATTACTATTGGTTTTGACAATTTTGAATTTGTTTTGTAAAAAAAAATTAATATTGTGACAAGTTGTCGATATGTCAGTGACAATTTGACATAGGGGTAAAGTTTCTGTCAAGTTGACTACAAGTCTATTAGAATAACATTAATGTAGTAATTATTTAAATTTAACCANAATTAATATTGTGACAAGTTGTCGATATGTCAGTGACAATTTGACATAAGGGTAAAGTTTCTGTCAAGTTGACTACAAGTCTATTAGAATAACATTAATGTAGTAATTATTTAAATTTAACCATCACAATGGCCACTCTCAATCTTAGTGACACAAGTAGTAGTGATAGTTATGATATTGATATTAAAATAACTCGTCCAGATAGGGATTTAAAGCCAAGGGTAAATTTCACGGGGTTCACTGACTTTAGATTTGTCAAATCAAAAGTGACAATTTGTCAAAACAAAAGTGACAATTTGTCAAACTCTTAAATTTATTGGTATTCTTCATAAAACACTATTTCCAATGAGTTGTAATTGTAAATAGTAAATTGTCAAATTGTCATTTGTCAACTGTCAAGTTTTATAAAACAGGGCCCGGTGCCAGTAATTTTTGAATAAAAAAACTTAAAAAAAAAATCAAAATTTACCAAATTCTTCTGGATCTTCATTCCAATTCTTTAGTTCAGTTGAAGACAATGGTNTTAACTGTCAAGTTTTATAAAACAGGGCCCGGTGCCAGTAATTTTTGAATAAAAAAACTTAAAAAAAAAAATCAAAATTTACCAAATTCTTCTGGATCTTCATTCCAATTCTTTAGTTCAGTTGAAGACAATGGTAGGTAACGAGTGACCAAAACTCGAATCAATCCTGTAAGCATTTCGTCAGTAAAAAATGAACATTTTATATTAGCAGCTTGGAACGTCAAGGGATTCGCCTCAGGGGTCGTGTCACGGAAACTTGTTCGTCGGCCTAAAATAAAGCTTCGAAATTGTACTCTGTAGGAAAAAATAATTGGTCTCTGACCAAAAAAAAAAAATAAATTTTCGTGTTACTTACCAGCATTGTCAACGATCTCGTCGGGTTCATCATCGAGTGTCTTCGGTACTCGAAACTCAGGGCAAAGTAATATGCCTTTGAGTAAATTGAAGGCATGAATGGCAACTCGTTCGAAAACAAGGTTTTGAGCCTCTTCCGAAAATCCAAAATAAGAGGCAAATTCAAGTCCTGATTGTAAAAACGGAACAAATGAAAGTGGGTGCGTTTCTAGAAGATCTCCTATAATTTTCCACATCACGATAACATGTTTCTCCAGTAATGCTGAACTGTCTTGGCGGGAAACGCCTAAAATTTAAAATTCAAATGACAGTGTGTCAACAGCAAAAGATAAAAAGTAAGACTTACGCAGTTCTAGAGTTTCCTTTGCTCGACGCATGACACTTGGAATGAAATTGGTGACACTTTGACTCTCATGAGGGACTTTATATCCTCGAATTGTGAGTATCCTGAGTATCTTGAGAGCAAAATGAGCTCGTTGGAGTGATTCTCCGGAAGCACCAGAATGTGCCCAATTTAAAAAAAGTGAATCCCACAGGCCAAAAAGGTAATCAAAAATCTCCGAAGAAACGTCTTGGAAGAGTTTTCGATCTCCGGTCAGTCTTTTCGTTGATAAAATTTTAACCACGTGATATGTGGCGAGAAGGGCTCGGTACTGTTTCTCTGGCTCATTTGATCGAATCTGCTCGAGGAGCATCGGAAGGAGTGTCGGCCAATCACGAGGCACGTCGAAACGAGCAATCTTACCCATTGTCACTGCCAATTGTGCCGTTATTGATAGCACAGGTTCAATCAGTATGATTTGTTCCAATAAAACTTTGATTTCCGCCTTTTCCGACTCCAATATCCCACTGTAAAAATTATCAAAAGATTTTATATAGCAACAAAACCAATTTACGAAGACAAAAAAAAAATTAAAGAATTTTAGACCAACTGCCCAAGATATACCCTAATTCTTAATAGTCGATAAATTTCCTTACATAATATTGTTTCCTTTTCGCCATTGTCGCTCCACACCATTTTTCAAGTAGACAGTTGCCATGAAACGAGCACCAGATTCGAATGAAATATTTGACACTAGTTTCTGTGACCACAACAAATCAGTTCAATCAAAAATTTGTCTTAAAATTGATTATGCTAGTAAGTGAATGAAACATACAGCTAGTGCAGGATAGAACCCTTGTTGACATTCCCAACTTGATAGTTTTGACTCTGCAGCTTTCATCGTGCGTGGATCTTGTGACGTGGCCTCTCGGAAGGCTTCGTAGAGCATCATCAAACCTCCATCTCCTTCCATTTTGTATAATTACTCCTCAGAATTATTCTAGAGTGTTTTGTGAGGACTAAATGGAAAAAGTATGTAGCAAGCGACCCACGTGAAAAAGTAGCAGTTCGTTGCGAAGGCTCAATAACACTCTGCACTGAAGCTATCGTGAACTTGATTCGATACTTTGATGTAGACTTGCTTACGTGATTCGCATTCACTGTTGGCGCGCGGATTTACACTGTGAATATAAAAATATACAAAATACTACAATAATTACTAAGAACTGTTTAAATTTTATAAGTAGTGACATTGGAAATATCATTCTTTGATTCAAATATTGAATACTTGAACATGAATTTTGAACAGCTGATTGATTATTATAGATTTTTTATCAAGAAAATGACATTACCAGAGAAGTATAGAGTGATTACATATAAACTTTACCGAATAATGAATGACAAGCCGATTGACCTCTTGACCTCCTCAATTCGATGTGTCGTTGATACTTTGGAAAGAAATTTCTGAAATATTATTCAACTAAATATTGTGTGAGTGAGTTAGACACCTAAACATCTGACGGACAGGCTTAGATCGGCTGATTCTCTCCGGCTCCGCTCACACATAATTTTGGAAGCTGCAAGATAGCAGACAGCAGACCATTATCGATGCAAGTTAGCAGACAATTGTCGAAATCATATGCAATCTGGCAGACAGCAGACAGCAGACAGGAACTGCAAGTTAGCAGACAGCAGACAACTGTCGATGCAATGTAGCAGACAACCAGAGTAAATTTTTGTACCTTCATAAGGTACGAAATTACATCCACAAAAGTTACTCCATTCATTCAGTTTATTAACTATACCCCATGACATTACCTCCTCCCCCCCCCCGCTTCCCACGGTCACCCCTTAAGCTCATGAGTGGGGAGGATTAGAAAACGACGGAATACGACANTACGAAATTACATCCACAAAAGTTACTCCATTTATTCAGTTTATTAACTATACCCCATGACATTACCTCCTCCCACCCCGCTTCCCACGGTCACCCCTTAAGCTCATGAGTGGGGAGGATTAGAAAACGACGGAATACGACAAAATAATTCCTAACAAAAGTTGTAGACAATAGATTTTTTGCTTGAGTCTTATGGTCAAACTAGAGATCAACCAAGGTCAATCTGTAAATTTTTTTAACATGATAAATACGNCCACGGTCACCCCTTAAGCTCATGAGTGGGGAGGATTAGAAAACGACGGAATACGACAAAATAATTCCTAACAAAAGTTGTAGACAATAAATTTTTTGCTTGAGTCTTATTGTCAAACTAGNATAATTCCTAACAAAAGTTGTAGACAATAAATTTTTTGCTTGAGTCTTATGGTCAAACTAGAGATCAACCAAGGTCAATCTGTAAATTTTTTTAACATGATAAATACGAGTATAAATCCGAGTTTTGTCCAGCCATGGCCATCATCAGGAAGCCGCTTTTTATCGGGTTCTACTAAGACGCAACGACACTGCATCCATGTACCCATTAAGATATATTGCATCCATACATCCATTAGAATATATTGCATCGTACGTAGGTAATTTTATAACATTGCTAAGACGCAACAAACCCGTTGATTGGACGAATGGCAGACGAACGGGAGATTATAATCGGATGCTATACTCGTCCGTGGTTTATTCCCACTCTCTCGGATGTATGCTAAGTCCTCNGAGATTATAATCGGATGCTATACTCGTCCGTGGTTTATTCCCACTCTCTCGGATGTATGCTAAGTCCTCCGATTTACTCCAAACTTCCAGAATATCTGCCTATTGACCTAACCTTAGCTAACTGATGCACAAAAAGAAGAACCAACGANGACGGGAGATTATAATCGGATGCTATACTCGTCCGTGGTTTATTCCCACTCTCTCGGATGTATGCTAAGTCCTCTGATTCACTCGAAACTTCCAAAATATCTGCCTATTGACCTAACCTTAGCTAACTGATGCACAAAAAGAAGAACCAACGACTCAATAGAGTAAGTTCTGTTTTGGGCAATTATTGTCCCGAGAATTTATTAATACGACGATCAATTTGTTAATATTTATTAAAGTAGTATGAACCTTAGAATTGTCATTCCTCAGAGTCAAAGGACCTAAGGGTTTCCACCGGAGATATATCTTGGTAAGCTATGTTGTCACATTTTAAAACCTATCAGGTTCAAACATGTTTATACCTGTTTCAACCGATGAACCTTCTGCGCTTGGAGCTCTCAAAAATTTGAATTATCCCCTCCGCCGCCACAATCACAACGAGAGCTCCGGAATTCTGAGCTCTGGAAAATTTGAATTTTTCCTTCCACCACCACCACCTCCTCCTTTTTTTTAAACAACGAAAGCTCAGGAACCTCAGAGCTCTGGAAATTTTAAATTCCTCCCTCCACCTCCACCTACTCAAACACATCGAGAGCTCCGAATTTGGAGCTCTTGAAATTTTGAATCCCCCCTCCACTTCCACCTCTTTCTCAAACGCAACGAGAGCTCCGAGCTTCGGAAAATTTGAATTCTTCCATGCATCACCTCCTCATACACAACGAGAACTCTGAGAACCGAAATTTGTCTTTTTTTATGTATTTTATAATTGACTATGGTAGGTTTTATTAATATTTGCATTCTTAAAATTGTGATTCATGTAGAAACATGTTGTGTGAAATTGGCATATGCAAGCTATTGCGCTTTTGTCATTTCATGTTGTGAAGATGAATTTCATTGAGTTTTATTTTCGCTTTTTCATTGTAAATGAATGTATTAAGTTTGTTTCTGGCGTGAGATAGTGATGCATGGCTGAGCTAAATCAAAATATTCCGTACCATGTTAATTTTTTTCATTACTTGAAACTTCATATCTGTACATAGAAGTGTTTCATTCTATTTTTAAAAGAAAGGGTTAATTCTTGAAAGAAAGGATATTTTTGCTTTAGAGTCTTTTTCTTTTACTTATTTGAACCTTGGAAAATTTTGCAGGAAGCGGGCATCCTTCCCTTACCATCTATGTATATGAATAATTGTTAATTGGATTTTGTGCTTGAAAATTTGTGTTTTTTATTTGTTAGAGTTGCTTCCGGTTGCTTATTCATGTTTGTGGGATGCAGGATGACTTAGTTTTTATGTAGCTGGGTTGTGGAATACTTAACTGGGGCTGATAATGTGATTTGGATCTAACCTTCTAATGTCAGTATTGATGTTGGGAATCTATTTCTCAACTGCCGAGATCACTGCTAGCTTTGGGTTCTTAGCTACTTGAGTAGGTTTTGGTGTTGGGTTCTTAGCTACCGTTGCCATTGGTGTTGGGTTCTTCGCTGTCATTGTCAGTGATGGTGTTGGGTTCTCAACTACTGGAGTTAGTGTTGGTCACAATGTTTGTTCATGCCTATGGTTGTATGATCAGTTTTGCAAAAATAACTAGCTTAATAGATTTTTTAGGTGTGCAAGATAAGTTTGCTTAGATTCTTAGAATGACAGGTTTCAACATGTTTGGATAAGTTTGCGAGATGTGGCAACACCGCAGACCTAGGTCGGTGGCTGGTGAATTACTTAGGTCTTTAGGTTCGTGGACTGTGGGCAATGAGAATACTTATGGTTATAAGTTATGACAGATTTTAACATATTTGGATAAGTTTGCGAGATGTAGCAACACAGCAAACTCAGGTCGCTGATCGGTGGATAAACTTAGGTTCACATCTCCGTGGTGGAGAATGTGAATTCTTAGGTTAATAGGTTATTACAGGTTTAAACATGTTTGAATAAGTTTGCGAGATGTGGCAACATCGCAGACTTAGATCGGTGGTCGGTGGAGATACTTAGGTGCTTAGGTCCGTGAACTGTGGGCAAGGAGAATACTTAGGTTCATAGGCTGACAGGTTTCAACAAGTTTCAACTTGAAACGGAGTGCGAGATGTGGCAATAGAGCAAACTTAGGTCGGTGGTCGGTGGATAAGCTTAGGTTCATATCTACGTGTAATTTAGCAACACCGTCGACTTAGGTCGGCGGTGGGTGGAAATACTTAGGTCNAGGTTTAAACATGTTTGAATAAGTTTGCGAGATGTGGCAACATCGCAGACTTAGGTCGGTGGTCGGTGGAGATACTTAGGTGCTTAGGTCCGTGAACTGTGGGCAAGGAGAATACTTAGGTTCATAGGCTGACAGGTTTCAACATGTTTCAACTTGAAACGGAGTGCGAGATGTGGC